>JAXIVJ010002585.1:5000-106967 GCA_036785665.1 Chirona hameri
GTGGTCAGCGGTCAGCAGCGAGGCGAGGCTGCAGGGTGCGGCGCCGATCTCTCTCGCAGCCATCAGTAGTGCCATCACTGTCGGCCCGTTAATGGCTGACCCGCCGGTCAACGGTCGCCAGATGGGTCTGTGTGTGTGTGTGTCTGTGTGTCTGTGTGTCATGACGGACACGGAGACGGAGAGGTGCATGCATGACTGCTGGCGATGATTGCCAGGCCTGACCGATGCGCAGGCCGACCGTTGTTGCCGGCTAGACGCAGTAGGAGATACTGCAGCATCTGCCGGGACTGCCTGACCGTTTGTAGGTCCAGGTGGCTGGCTAGCTACCCGGCTGACTGTCCTGCTAGCTGGCTGTCTTACCAGTGTATTACTAGGGTCTTACTAGTGTATTACTAGTGTATTACTAGTGTCTTACTAGTGTCTTACTAGTGTCTTACTAGTGTCGCTGACATCTTGACTGTCTGACTCGCCTGACTGCCTGTCTGTCCAGCTGACTGGCGGAATGACGGCTCCTCTTAGCGGCCAGAATGTGGTCCTGTTCATCGCCCCGCACCGGCTGCATTCCTGTACACTTCCAGCAGTCCTGGGGCTCCTACTCGGTATGGCGTGTTGCCTTGGCGACGGCGATCAACCGCCTACATGGGACGAACCTCGCGATACGTCGTGCCGGCCAGCGAACTACGAACTATGCTGCTGGCCTCGCCTGTAGTCTAACCTCGGATTGTAGGACTGCAGCCGAATAAAACACGACACAGAACACAGCACATCCTCCAGGCCTCCTCCAGTCTCGAGCTGCCGGCCGGCACAGCAGTGCTGCGGCCGTAAATGATAGAGTGGCTACTCGGCGCCGCCCGGCATCGCCTTCCGGTGGACCTTGAGCGTTGGTCCGGAGCAGAAGCCGGCACAGGGGCGCTTGGTGTGTACCGAGACGCTTTGTCATCTGTACCGGCTTTGTCGTCTGTACCGGATAGTCTTGTGTTCGGATCGAGACGCCGGTCTGGAAGGATGACGGAGTGTGTTGTGGGGCACGGCTGTTGACTGTCCTTTGCGAACTTCGCTCCGTCTGCCGGTTGATGACATGTGGCAGGTGGTGTCGGCGGCGATACGTCACCGGCGGAGTGGACTGGCGCCCTTTGACTTCTGATCAGGTGTCAAACTGAGAAAAACAACACACAAAAACACGCCACACAAAAACCTACTACAAAATATCGGAGTCTATTCGGGCTGGTCGATGAAAAACTAAACGCGACAGTAGTTGTATGATACGGCTTTTTGCCGACGGTGCTTGGTCCTGGGGAAGCTGTCGGTGTCTATTATTGATTTCGGGTGCTGCTTTGACAGCATAAATTGAATGGAAAGGAATTGAATTAAACTGTTTCCGGTGTTGTCAAATGAAGTGCTTAGTTGGCATGTAATTGGCTATGCTGGAGTCGAGCTTCCGTTGGGCACTGCAGCGGGATGTAAGCACAGGAGTTGTGGGCAGCAGCGCATCAGCCGCCCCCGCCGCTGCCCACACGGGGTAGGTCAGTAGCCGCGTCCCGTGTTACCAGGTGGGGGTGTGGCTGACCCTGCCGCCGGGCGGAGGAGCCGGCAGGGGCAGCAGGGGCGGGGGCTGGCAGTCACTGAACTGACGCCTAGCGTGGCTGCCAGAAGCGAGACGGTGGAGGCGGCGGGCCCCGCGCCAGAAGCGGGACGGTGGAGGCGGCGGGCCCCGCGCCAGAAGCGGGACGGTGGAGGCGGCGGGCCCCGCGCCAGAAGCGGGACGGTGGAGGCGGCGGGCCCCGCGTCAGAAGCGGGACGGTGGAGGCGGCGGGCCCCGCGTCAGAAGCGGGACGGGACGGTGGAGGCGGCGGGCCCCGCGCCAGAAGCGGGACGGGACGGTGGAGGCGGCGGGCCCCGCGCCAGAAGCGGGACGGGACGGTGGAGGCGGCGGGCCCCGCGCCAGAAGCGGGACGGGACGGTGGAGGCGGCGGGCCCCGCGCCAGAAGCGGGACGGTGGAGGCGGCGGGCCCCGCGCCAGAAGCGGGACGGTGGAGGCGGCGGGCCCCGCACCAGAAGCGGGACGGGGACGGTGGAGGCGGCGGGCCCCGCGCCAGAAACGGGACGGTGGAGGCGGCGGGCCCCGCGCCAGAAGCGGGACGGTGGAGGCGGCGGGCCCCGCACCAGAAGCGGGACGGTGGAGGCGGCGGGCCCCGCGCCAGAAGCGGGACGGTGGAGGCGGCGGGCCCCGCGCCAGAAGCGGGACGGTGGAGGCGGCGGGCCCCGCACCAGAAGCGGGACGGTGGAGGCGGCGGGCCCCGCGCCAGAAGCGGGACGGTGGAGGCGGCGGGCCCCGCGCCAGAAGCGGGACGGTGGAGGCGGCGGGCCCCGCGCCAGAAGCGGGACGGGACGGTGGAGGCGGCGGGCCCCGCGCCAGAAGCGGGACGGGGACGGTGGAGGCGGCGGGCCCCGCACCAGAAGCGGGACGGGGACGGTGGAGGCGGCGGGCCCCGCGCCAGAAGCGGGACGGTGGAGGCGGCGGGCCCCGCGCCAGAAGCGGGACGGTGGAGGCGGCGGGCCCCGCACCAGAAGCGGGACGGGGACGGTGGAGGCGGCGGGCCCCGCGCCAGAAGCGGGACGGTGGAGGCGGCGGGCCCCGCGCCAGAAGCGGGACGGGGACGGTGGAGGCGGCGGGCCCCGCACCAGAAGCGGGACGGTGGAGGTGGCGGGCCCCGCACCAGAAGCGGGACGGTGGAGGCGGCGGGCCCCGCGTCAGAAGCGGGACGGTGGAGGCGGCGGGCCCCGCGCCAGAAGCGGGACGGGGACGGTGGAGGCGGCGGGCCCCGCACCAGAAGCGGGACGGTGGAGGCGGCGGGCCCCGCGCCAGAAGCGGGACGGGACGGTGGAGGCGGCGGGCCCCGCGCCAGAAGCGGGACGGGGACGGTGGAGGCGGCGGGCCCCGCGCCAGAAGCGGGACGGGGACGGTGGAGGCGGCGGGCCCCGCACCAGAAGCGGGACGGTGGAGGTGGCGGGCCCCGCACCAGAAGCGGGACGGTGGAGGCGGCGGGCCCCGCGTCAGAAGCGGGACGGTGGAGGCGGCGGGCCCCGCGCCAGAAGCGGGACGGTGGAGGCGGCGGACCCCGCACCAGAAGCGGGACGGTGGAGGCGGCGGGCCCCGCGCCAGAAGCGGGACGGGACGGTGGAGGCGGCGGGCCCCGCGCCAGAAGCGGGACGGGACGGTGGAGGCGGCGGGCCCCGCGCCAGAAGCGGGACGGGACGGTGGAGGCGGCGGGCCCCGCGCCAGAAGCGGGACGGGACGGTGGAGGCGGCGGGCCCCGCGCCAGAAGCGGGACGGTGGAGGCGGCGGACCCCGCACCAGAAGCGGGACGGTGGAGGCGGCGGGCCCCGCGCCAGAAGCGGGACGGGACGGTGGAGGCGGCGGGCCCCGCGCCAGAAGCGGGACGGTGGAGGTGGCGGGCCCCGCGCCAGAAGCGGGACGGGACGGTGGAGGCGGCGGGCCCCGCGCCAGAAGCGGGACGGGGACGGTGGAGGCGGTGGGCCCCGCGCCAGAAGCGGGACGGTGGAGGCGGCGGGCCCCGCGCCAGAAGCGGGACGGGACGGTGGAGGCGGCGGGCCCCGCGCCAGAAGCGGGACGTGGACGGTGGAGGCGGCGGGCCCCGCGCCAGAAGCGGGACGGGGACGGTGGAGGCGGCGGGCCCCGCGCCAGAAGCGGGACGGGACGGTGGAGGCGGCGGGCCCCGCGCCAGAAGCGGGACGGTGGAGGCGGCGGGCCCCGCGCCAGAAGCGGGACGGGGACGGTGGAGGCGGCGGGCCCCGCGCCAGAAGCGGGACGGTGGAGGCGGCGGGCCCCGCACCAGAAGCGGGACGGTGGAGGCGGCGGGCCCCGCGCCAGAAGCGGGACGGGACGGTGGAGGCGGCGGGCCCCGCGCCAGAAGCGGGACGGGGACGGTGGAGGCGGCGGGCCCCGCGCCAGAAGCGGGACGGGGACGGTGGAGGCGGCGGGCCCCGCGCCAGAAGCGGGACGGTGGAGGCGGCGGGCCCCGCGCCAGAAGCGGGACGGTGGAGGCGGCGGGCCCCGCACCAGAAGCGGGACGGTGGAGGCGGCGGGCCCCGCGCCAGAAGCGGGACGGTGGAGGCGGCGGGCCCCGCACCAGAAGCGGGACGGGACGGTGGAGGCGGCGGGCCCCGCGCCAGAAGCGGGACGGGACGGTGGAGGCGGCGGGCCCCGCACCAGAAGCGGGACGGGACGGTGGAGGCGGCGGGCCCCGCACCAGAAGCGGGACGGGACGGTGGAGGCGGCGGGCCCCGCACCAGAAGCGGGACGGGACGGTGGAGGCGGCGGGCCCCGCACCAGAAGCGGGACGGGACGGTGGAGGCGGCGGGCCCCGCACCAGAAGCGGGACGGGGACGGTGGAGGCGGCGGGCCCCGCGCCAGAAGCGGGACGGTGGAGGCGGCGGGCCCCGCACCAGAAGCGGGACGGGACGGTGGAGGCGGCGGGCCCCGCGGAAGCGGGACGGGACGGTGGAGGCGGCGGGCCCCGCTCCGCCGAGCACCACTCGTGCGCTCTCACAATCTCAATCTCACACGATATCACGTGTGAGCTCTGTCTAACGGGCTGGGAGGTCATCTGTGTACAGTTGTGTACACCTCTGTACACTCTGTATATACCTGAGTACGGCAGCCCAAGACGGGTGTCCGTCTTTGTAACGGAATGGAATACTATCTCTGTACAGTTGTGTACACTTCAGTTCGCATTGAGTACAGCGGCTAAGGACTGGTGGCGTGCCGCCTTTGTAACCTCTACAATCATTGTACACAAGCTGTACAAGTGCATCACAAGGGCAGCAGCAACTCGGTACGGGTACCGGTATACTGTATTGCCTAGCAGGTGCAGGGCGGGTCACGCCCGGTACGTGTGGGACGGAGACAGTTTATGTCGTCAGATAAAGCTCGGTTCACACCCAATAGGGTTACCGAACTAGCCTTTTTGGCAGGAGGTGTCGTCTGGCGGAATTCCGGTGAAATGTCGCCAGTTTTTTTGTTATCTCGCATGCGTTGACTTCTCGCCAGAAGCAGGCCATCGTGGTCGGATGTCACTTGCGACATCAGATTTTTGTGTCCTAAATCTCGCGCGTTAATCTGGGATCAGGGACATTGCAAACACCGCGACCCTGTTACCGCTGACTCCGAGAGTAAGGAGTAATTTCACGGAGTTTTCCGGACGTGTTTGCGAAATATCACGTTCATGACTCAGTCACGTCTATTCGACCTTCCAGTCACCTGCTGCGTAGTTGGCTGAATGGCTTTGGCGGCGGTTTTTTGCTGCCGGTTCTCGGCGGCCGCAGAGGTGGTTTCCGCGCATTGTCACGTTTGCCTGATTATCCCCGGTGTACTACTTGTGGCGAGTTGTAGTCTGACGTAGTCCGACTACAACAGAGGTCTATTTCACAAAGAAGTTAGTAATTACACATGTTTGCGATTACAAACGCAAGAAAATATTGCCAACCTCACAAAAAGACATTTCACAAACATTCACCACCTCTGAATTACCGATTGTAAAGAAAATTGTAAACACAAATGTCAGTACAGCAGAAACCTTGAAATCAAGAACGCTTGTATTAAAATTGATGCTAATGACAAATAATTTGATTGTTAACAAATTAATTTAACAAATATTTACATTGTGGTTTATTTTTGTATTCAAAATAAATTAGTTACATGGAGAATTATCTTTTAATTAACATTTCATCGGAATGCAAACTCTGATCGTAAAAATACATCTTGGTAAGCAATTAGAGTAAACAGAATTTGGCCATTCACCGGGTGGCGGAGCATAACAACAGAACTACTCAAGGCTGTATAAGAGGAACTACTCTTAAAAGAAAGATCGTTGAATTTCTCGACCATTTTTCACCTAACCTAGCCGATTTCCTACGTCGTAAAGGGTGAAGGTTCACTGCACATTGCACAAGGTTGACCGCTGCAATTCTATCGCCATGCGATTTCCCCGCGCGGAGGCGCCCCTCACAGCGCAATCGGTAAGGTGCACTGTGACTGGACTTCAAAACTGGAGATCCCTGTTCGAATCTCTCGGGAAATATCTTTCTGTTTGGGGGCAGCTATACCTATGTATAACTAAACCATTACCATAACAACCTCGGCAACGTAACAACCTCACCAAGAAAATAACCTGAACAGTCAAACAATGTCAACTATCAATGCAGTTTCTGAAATTCAGAACCCCTGACCCACTGGAATTACAAGTTTGTAATTGCAAACATTTCCTCACTTCCGTCGACCTTTGATAAATAGAACATGTGCAATTGCAAACATTTTTACAAACAATACCTTTGTAAACTAGTTTGTAAATAGTAAATTGAGATTTACTGCCCTGGGGTTTTGTGAAATCCAAACTACAAATATGTGTAAAAATTATGTGTAATAACGAAGAAATTCTTTGTAATTACAAACTTTTTTGCTTTGTGAAATTGCCCTCAGTTGCGATATTTTCCTTGTCCTTCGTGTGTAGGATTTCTGGTCGGGTGAATGTATTCAATGCACATTGAAATCAATTGTTTTTTATGCCGCTTTGGGGGGCATTGGGCTGTCTATTGTCTTGGTCTATTTATAACCCGGCATTTGGGGGGCCCAATGCCCCCCGCTTTGGGGGGCATTGGGCTGTCTTATTGTCTTGGTCTATTTATAACCCGGCATTGACTGGGGTCTCCGCCCAACGCCATTGACGGGGGGCGTTAAACGCCCCCCCCCCCCCCCTGGGTATCTTCCGAACCAATAATCGGAGCGAGACGCGCAAGGCGGCAGTCCAAAGCTCTCAATGAGATGAATCTAAAACATGCTCAAAAATTTCCAAATGAGGTCAAATGTCAGATCACGGTTAGGTCAAAGGTCAAAATCGCCGTATGTTAGCTTATGAGCCATACTTTCCACCAAAAGCCATCGATTACGACTATGATCACCCAAAGTGCTGCCAAAGGTATTATACACATCCCGCATGGGCTAAAGTGAGATTGTTGGCAAAGGTCAAGGTCAGGTCACAAAATCACTGTGCGGCAAAATATCTACGAAAGTCATGCAACACATGTTGTATGGGTTATTTGCCACGTATAATTCGATAGTGATAGTCATTTTACCAACTGAATTAATTTACGTCACTAAATTCGCTATAACTCGAAGAAAAAAAAGCGACGATTTTTTGTTTGCACACGATGTAACAATGATTTATAAGAAGGTGCCCGAAGTTTCACGTTGATAGCGCTATTAGTGTATCGGCTATTGCGGAAATTCATCAGGGGGGTTAAACGCCCCCCCCCCTCCCCACTCAGTCAATGGCGGGTTAAGTTAGGATTCAGACATTATTTTGCTGACATGTCCAATGTTTCCCATCCACCGTTGGATCGGTGGCCATCAAGTCTTCTGTATACCTAGCTTAAGTCATAGTATTTGATGCTCAATTTCCTTCTCGTAAGTACCTCGTATACTAAACTTTAAGCGACACTTAATTTCGCCCTTACGATAGATAGCACAATAGCTCATTCATTAATTCGCCATGCAAGTGTTATGCTCGGGATTTAAACCTGGCATGCATTTGACTTCGTTGATGATTATCCCGTCGGTTACAAGACAGTAACTACCAGAGACGCGACACCACCACTGTGTGTCATGCTGAGACATCATACTGAGACATACTGAGACACCGGACATACTGAGACACACTGAGACACCGGACATACTGAGACATCATACTGAGGCACCGGACATACTGAGACATCATACTGAGGCACCGGACATACTGAGACATCATACTGAGGCACCGGACATACTGAGACATCATACTGAGACACCGGACATACTGAGACATCATACTGAGAAACCGGACATGCTGAGAGATCATACTGAGACACCAGACATACTGAGAAACCGGACATGCTGAGAGATCATACTGAGACACCAGACATACTGAGACATACTGAGACATCATACTGAGACACCGGACATACTGAGACATCATACTGAGACACCGGACATACTGAGACATCATACTGAGACACCGGACATACTGAAACATCATACTGAGACATAATGAGACACCGGACATACTGAGAAATCATACTGAGACACCGGACATACTGAGACACCGGACATACTGAGACACCGGACATACTGAGACATCATAATGAGACACTGGACATACTGAGACATCATACTGAGACACCGGACATACTGAGACACCGAACATACTGAGGCACCGAACATACTGAGACACCGAACATACTGAGACATAATAATGAGACACCGGACATACTGAGACATCATACTGAGACACCGAACATACTGAGACATACTGAGACACCGGACATACTGAGACATCATAATGAGACACTGGACATACTGAGACATCATACTGAGACACCGGACATACTGAGACACCGAACATACTGAGACATAATGAGACACCGGACATAATGAGACATCATACTGAGACACCGGACATACTGAGACATCATACTGAGACACCGGACATACTGAAACATCATACTGAGACATCATAATGAGACACCGGACATACTGAGACATACTGAGACACCGGATATACTGAGACACCGAACATACTGATACATCATAATGAGACACCGGACATACTGAGACATCATACTGAGACACCGAACATACTGAGACATACTGAGACACCGGACATACTGAGACACCGAACATACTGAGACACCGGACATACTGAGACATCATAATGAGACACCGGATATACTGAGACATCATACTGAGACACCGAACATACTGAGACATACTGAGACACCGGACATACTGAGACACCGAACATACTGAGACACCGGACATACTGAGACAACATACTGAGACACCGGACATACTGAGACATACTGAGACACCGGACATACTGAGACATACTGAGACACCGGACATACTGAGACATCATAATGAGACACCGGACATACTGAGACATCATACTGAGTACCAGACATACTGAGACATCATACTGAGACACCGGACATACTGAGACACCGAACATACTGAGACACCGGACATACTGAGACATCATACTGAGTACCGGACATACTGAGACATCATACTGAGTACCGGACATACTGAGACATCATACTGAGACACCGAACATACTGAGACATCATACTGAGACACCGGACATACTGAGACATCATACTGAGACACCGGACATACTGAGACATCATACTGAGACACTGAACATACGTTCCGCCCCGGCTGCGCTAGTCGCAGTGCTCTCGCGATGCTCTCGCAGTGCTCTCGCGGTGCTCTCAGGAATGTGGCAGCGAGTTCAGTAGAATGCAGTGACCCCAGTAATACGGCTCCAAGACCGTGCCGCAGGAGGGAGCGGCCATATCCGTGTTGTGACCGATGTCGGCCCCGGACATAGGCCTGGCCGTCAGCACCCGTCAAGTTGTCACCGCCGTGGCCGCTTTCCCCGGGGTATTATAAGCCGATCAGAGAGACCAGCGGCCGGTGGGCGGTGCGGTGTGGTGTGGTGTGGTGTGGTGTGGTGTGGTGTGGTGTGGTGTGGTGTGGTGTGGTGTGGTGTGGTGTGGTGTGGTGTGGTGCGGTGCGGTGCGGTGCGGTGCGGTGCGGTGCGGTGTGGTGCGGTGCGGTGTGGTGTGGTGTGGTGTGGTGTGGTGTGTGTGGTGTGTGGTGTGTGGTGCGGTGCGGTGTGGTGGGGTGCGGTGCGGGTGCGGGTGCGGGTGCGGGTGCGGGTGCGGGTGCGGGTGGGGGTGGGGGTGGGGTGTGGTGTGGTGCGGTGCGGTGCGGTGCGGTGTGTGGCCTGGCACTGGCCGATGGGTGGTCCCGAGGGCTCGCTGGTTAGAAAGCGCTGACGTCACACGGGCTAGTGCGCTGACGCTAGTGACGTCACTCGGCCGATAGTGACGTCACGTAGCAGTCAGTGACGTCACGCTGCCGACCGGTGACCGGCGTGCGGATGACGCGAGTCCCCGGTCACGCTGTGGTTCAGTGGGCTCTCCGAAAAGCCCTGATCGTTAGCTGTGCAGTTTGGGTGGTACTGTCTCACGGAAGTATCCTGTCATTTGCTGGACACTACAGTTTGGGTGGTAATTCTCTCGCCGAACGGTGTGGGGTCTGTGCCTAATCCATCCTTCTGGATGGCGGTACAGTTTGGGTGGTAATTATCTCGTCGAACAGTGTGGGGTACGTGCCTTATCCTTCTGGATGGCTGTTGACACTGAGGGTTCATTTGGCTGACGGCCTGCTGTGTCGATCCTGAGACGAGCAGCGACCCCGCATATTTGTGTTTGCCTGTCGCCAATGCCTCAAAACTCGAACTCGTCTCCCGAGATGTGATTGCTAATATGAATGGCTAATTAGCGCACCCAGACATTCCACCAGCGTCACATAACTAACAGTTAAGACACCCAAACCACCTTGAAATCATCATCACACGCACATGCTCCTGAAGGGAGTTTTTCGACGTCGAGTTGTGCCAGCCCCTGGCGCATGTACCGTATAGGTCATAGCCGCAGTAGCTGCTGCTCCCTAAAGCCTCCTAGCGAGCGTGATGAGAGTTTCGGTGACGGTGGTGGGAGTGGCGTCACGTAGCTCCGACCCTGCAGCAGCGGGTGCGGCCCACAGGCGGAGAGAACGGGGAGGGCTGTGCGTGGCCGTCGTGTGAAGGCCACCTGGCCGAGAGCCGCTCGCCTTGTCAGCCGCGCTGAGCCGCGCTGGGCGCTGAGGACCGGGGCCGCCGTGTCTCTGTGTCAACCGTTACCAAGCCACAGAAACCAGGTCCGTGGCGGCGCCATCCCGCCGTGCCGCCTTTTGCAACGCTGAAAACACACACACGCGCGCGCGCGCGTCCCTGTACCGTTAGGAGCGCGCGGCTGCAAACCGGCGGCACCGGCAGAGCGCCGGGGCAGCGGCAGACACGTGCTGCTCGAGGCCACCCCGCGGCCCACAGCGAGGTCGCTCGCATTATATGCTAATGGGCGCCGATCGGCCGGTCGCTGTCGCTGT
Organism: Chirona hameri; assembly: GCA_036785665.1. Taxonomy (NCBI): domain Eukaryota; kingdom Metazoa; phylum Arthropoda; class Thecostraca; order Balanomorpha; family Balanidae; genus Chirona; species Chirona hameri. The sequence continues at coordinate 16,048 of JAXIVJ010002585.1, forward strand.
CGCCGCCGCTGCTGCTGCTGCCGCTGTCGCCTACCCACCTTGTCCATGGGGGGAGGGGAGGGGTGACACGCAAACGCACTGCATGCGGCGTGACTGTGAAGCGATAGCCTTGGACGCTTGTCAAAAGTAGTATTAGATTAGCAAATAGTGGGACTTTTGTTTCAGCTGGTGTCGGAAATCCGGGTTGAGTTGGATCGACGGTCAGGTCCAGGTGAGGTTTGGCTGACAAGCCTTGAGGACAAAACTGTCCATTCGAGTATGCATATCTGTCCGCCCCTGTAGCTCAGTTGGGAGAGCGCCGGGCTTCTGACCTCACCCGGTAGTGGCAGCCCGGGTTCGAGTCGCTTCGGCGCTCGATATTTGTCCCTGGCTGGGATGGTCTGCGGCCGGTGGCAGCGGTCGCACTCAAGGTCAGGTGACGTCAGGGCGGACCGTGTCCAGGTATGTCGGGCACGTCAAACCTTCGTTTCTAAATTCTGCCGGCTACCCGGAATTGCGCGATCGGGTGGTGGGTTCGGGCCTACGCAACAAGCTCTGCTTAGCGCGGGTCCTGACCTCGGAAATCCATCCATTCAAAAGTTTCGTACTATTTTGTGTTAATGCCAGCTAATCCTGACTTTTCTGCGACATCTCTATGATATCCTGACGCCATAGTTAGTCATGGCGTACGATGCGAGTGACAAACTGCGTACTGTCTATCTATCGCGGTGTCAGACCCACGCCTGGCTGCAGACACCACTAACTACTGTCGGCTACTAAACCTTATCGGCATCGGCCAGCGGACCGTATCCACGAAGGCGCAGCGCTAACGGTCGAACCTCCGTCGACCGGGGCCGGCCGCCGCTGCTGTGTTTGTATCTGGGCGGCGCGGGGGCCAGGTCCAGTCGAACCTCCGTCGACCGGGGCCGGCCGCCGCCTGTGTTTGCAGCAGGTCTCTGGGCGGCTCGGGGGCCAGGTCCAGTCGAACCTCCGTCGACCGGGGCCGGCCGCCGCCTGTGTTTGCAGCAGGTATCTGGGCGGCGCGGGGGCCAGGTCCAGTCGAACCTCCCAGTCGACCGGGGCCGGCCGCCGCCTGTGTTTGCAGCAGGTACCTGGGCGGCGCGGCGGCCAGATCCAGTCGAACCTCCGTCGACCGGGGCCGGCCGCCGCCTGTGTTTGCAGCAGGTACCTGGGCGGCGCGGCGGCCAGGTCCAGTCGAACCTCCGTCGACCGGGGCCGGCCGCCGCCTGTTTGCCGCTCCGGTGTCTGGGCGGCGGCCTGCTCCCCGGCTGTCAGGACACGTGCCGGCTCCTGTGGCCAGCAGGGGAGGAGGTCGCTGACATGTTCTCTGTGGGGTGGCTGGTGGGGCAGTGTTGTCCGCTGCTGACGGGCATGTCAGGGCAGTTTGTGTTCACTAGTGGCACATTATTCTGCTGAGCCAACAAAATATTATCACGGATTGCGCAATACTCCCTGTAGAGCGTTTACACACGTGTGGGCAGAACAAAGTATTATCACGGATTGCGCAATGCTCCCTGTGGAGCGTTTACACACGTGTGTGCAGAACAAAGTATTATCACGGATTGTGCAATGCTCCCTGTAGAGCGTTTACACACGTGTGGGCAGAACAAAGTATTATCACGGATTGTGCAATGCTCCCTGTGGAGCGTTTACACACGTGTGGGCAGAACAAAGTATTATCACGGATTGTGCAATGCTCCCTGTGGAGCGTTTACACACGTGTGTGCAGAACAAAGTATTATCACGGATTGTGCAATGCTCCCTGTGGAGCGTTTACACACGTGTGGGCAGAACAAAGTATTATCACGGATTGTGCAATGCTCCCTGTGGAGCGTTTACACTCGTGTGTGCGGTGCGGCTGGCTCCTCGGGTTCGGCGGTCTCGGAGCGGGGCTTTCTTTCCGTGCGGCCAGCGCGGCGGAAGGTCTCTCGCATGTCTCTCTCGTCTGCCTCTCCGTCTCTCGTCTCTCGCATGTCTCTCGTCTGCCTCTCCGTCTCTCGTCTGCCTCTCCGTCTCTCGTCTCTCGCATGTCTCTCTCGTCTGCCTCTCCGTCTCTCGTCTCTCGCATGTCTCTCTCGTCTGCCTCTCCGTCTCTCGTCTCTCGCATGTCTCTCTCGTCTGCCTCTCCGTCTCTCGTCTCTCGCATGTCTCTCTCGTCTGCCTCTCCGTTTCTCGTCTCTCGCATGTCTCTCTCGTCTGCCTCTCCGTCTCTCGTCTCTCGCATGTCTCTCTCGTCTGCCTCTCCGTCTCTCGTCTCTCGCATGTCTCTCTCGTCTGCCTCTCCGTTTCTCGTCTCTCGCATGTCTCCCTCGTCTTCCTCTCAGTCTCTCGCATGTCTCCCTCGTCTTCCTTTCCGTCTCTCGCATGTCTCCCTCGTCTGCCTCTCCGTCTCTCGCATGTCTCCCTCGTCTTCCTCTCCGTCTCTCGCATGTCTCCTTCGTCTGCCTCTCCGTCTCTCGTCTCTCGCATGTCGCCCTCGTCTGCCTCTCCGTCTCTCGCATGTCTCCCTCGTCTGCCTCTCCGTTTCTCGCATGTCTCCCTCGTCTACCTACCTCTCCGGCTCTCTTGTTCTCTATTGGTGAGAAATAAGCGGTCAGCGGTGCAGCTGTCTGGATATGATGTATCGCTAGGAGACGGAGCACCAGTGCTGCACTCCATGCCAACTGTCTCGCGACATTTGACAAAGGCCAGCTGAAGCAACTTGTCCAAGTTTCCTTCAGGTCATTGTTTGTTTGTTTTGTACAAGGATTTCGTAGCGAAATGAAATCACCTAGAATAGAACCAGCCCAACAATCTGCCTCTCCTTTGTGTTCACTCAACTATGTGTTGTTTTTGTACTACTCCTCCACTGGCAGTCGGCGGTGGCGGCGTGCACGTTCCGGTGACCCAGATGGGCGCTCCTTTGTTTACCCAGTCAGGTGACTGCGGCCGTGACGTCACGCTCAGCTGATCGCCGGCCGCGCTCCTCGGCCGCGGAGAAACTGCTGCCCCGGCCGCTGCCTGGACGGCGGGCGGCGGCGGCCGAGGGTTCTAATGTCGGACGGGAGAGAGGGGCACAGAGTGCCGCGGTACGGGCATTGTGTTGATGACGGCGTGTGAAACGTTTGCCGGTGTTTTGTGTTGACGACGCGGCACATGCGGGCACAGTTTCGCTGTCGCCTCGCTTCGCTGGCCACACGGCGGAAACTGGTGAAGTTCATTGTTTGTTTTCGGAGCCGTTTTCTAGATGGAAAGCGAGTTTTCTGGGTGCGCCTCTGTCACACTCATGCTTTTGTGATTTGGTTCCTTTGTAAGGGCACTCGTGTAGCGTTTGAGGCGGGCTTTCTAAACCGAAAGTATATATTATGTATTATTGTCGGTACGGCAGTCGCCAGGGAGCCGCGTGGCCGTTGAGGCCTTTGTCGTTCGAGTTCACAGTTTCTAATAATTATCTCAATTCTGGAATGTGGATTGTGGTGTATTGGCGGGCAAAGCGGCAAATGTTCTGGGTTTCTGTGGTCGAGGCAATGCAGTCCTCATTCCTCGTGGATTTAAATCGGCTCGTGTAGGAGATGGTCAAGAAGGCGGCATCACAACCCGTAGGGGGTCGTTGTAACGTAGCTGTCATGGTGTGCCATACGCGGAACTAGCGCCCGTCCGGGCCTGCCGCCATTGGGGTTTCGGTATAGAACTGCACATTTCGAAGTCTAGCAGAACAAACTGTAAGGAGGAGCAAATATGTTATCTGGATCCTGTTAGATTATGCAATGTTCTAGCATTCTAGATTATTGCCGAAGACCTGACAGGACCGCCGACGCAGCTCGAGATATTTTAAAATAACATTATTGGTCTATTTCCAATGTTAAATCTCGGGAAATCGCCTGATTTAGGGTGAACGGCGGCGCAATACCAAACATATCTTAAAAAGTAAGGATGATATCAACAATCTATATCTGACCTGTGACCTGTCAGTGACCTCTATATCTGACCTGTGCCCTGTCAGTGACCTCTATATCTGACCTGTGACCAGTCAGTGACCTCTATATCTGACCTATGACCTCTCTGTGCCCGGCAGTGAACATCTCCACTCCGCCGCAGCGTCCGTGGCTGCCGTTGGGGCGCCCTTCCAGCACGCACAGCACCTGCATCTTCACCGTCATGTGCTACAACGTGCTCTGTGAGAAGTACGCCACGCGGCAGATGTACGGGTGAGTACCGACGGGTACCGCCGGGTACCGCCGCTGATGGCTGCTGGTCTACATACAGGTCATACACCTCTGGTACCGCTTTGTCACAGTCTCTGTACTGATAGGAGTTGGAGATTTCCGGGTCAACAACCTGGTGCATATTAATATACTTGTATTCAGTAAACATGGTGCCGTCTTTTGCCTTTGTTTGGCGTATTTTCCTCTGGTGGATTTTACTGGGAAAATACGGTGGAGGTGATGTTTAGGTGCAGGTGATGTGGAGGTGATGTTTTTAGCCAGTGGCGATGTTTGTCGGAGCGTATATGCCGTGTTGCATCAGTGTTGTGAACTGTTAGATGGTGTATTCATCCGTTAGTCATTCGATGCCCTTTAAAAGTTTCCTTATCCTGGCTGGAGCAATCCACAGAGCGATCAGTCTGTGTGTTTGTTTGTTTATTGATAAATCACCAACAGGCACAAAACCCGGTTACAGGCGAAGTCAGGAGATAAAACTATAGTCATTAGTCATAAAACTATATATATAAAAAATTCACCATCATTGGTGATGGTGTGTTGGGGCTATTTGGTGCCGCAACTGCTGTGGTGTCGCCTCCATGAAAGTCATTCGATAATGTGGAACGCTGTCCTCGCCATAATCTGGGATCCGACAGATACTCTCCCAAGTCTTATCGGGCACGGAAGTTGGAGTACCGCTCTGTGGTGTCTGTATTACCTGGCTGTGACCTGACCTGACCTCGCCTGACCTGACCTGACCTGACCTGACCTGACCTGACCTCGCCTGACCTCGCCTAACCTGGCCTGGCATGAACTCGCCTGACCTGGCCTGACCTGGCCTGACCTGGCCTGGCCTGACCTGACCTGACCTCGCCTGACCTCGCCTGACCTCGCCTGACCTCGCCTGGCATGACCACGCCTGACCTGACCTCGCCTGACCTGACCTGACCTGACCTGACCTCGACAGATACTGTCCCAACTGGGCGCTGGAGTGGGAGTACCGCTGTGTTGTCTGTATTACCTGACCTGACCTGACCTGACCTCGACAGATACTGTCCCAACTGGGCGCTGGAGTGGGAGTACCGCTGTGTTGTCTGTATTACCTGACCTGACCTGACCTGACCTGACCTGACCTGACCTGACCTGACCTGACCTCGACAGAAACTGTCCCAACTGGGCGCTGGAGTGGGAGTACCGCTGTGTTGTCTGTATTACCTGACCTGACCTGACCTGACCTGACCTCGACAGATACTGTCCCAACTGGGCGCTGGAGTGGGAGTACCGCTGCGTTGTCTGTATTACCTGACCTGACCTGACCTCGACCGATACTGTCCCAACTGGGCGCTGGAGTGGGAGTATCGCTGTGTTGTCTGTATTACCTGACCTCGCCTGGCCTGACCTGACCTGACCTGACCTCGACAGATACTGTCCCAACTGGGCGCTGGAGTGGGAGTACCGGAAGAAGAGCATCATGCAGGAAATCAGGAACTACTCTGCAGACATCATCACTCTGCAGGTACGTTGACCACGTCACGTCTCGTCATGTCACGTCACGTCACAGGTCACGTCACGCCCGTCACGTTACAGTATGCCGCCGGTGTTTCTGACTTCCAGGCAGTTAAAGCCAGACATGCTTTGAGAGCGCGGTCCGATTAGGCGTCAAGGCGATGCAAACAGTGCAGGCGATTCAAATCGGTAGAGGGAAATCCGGGAAACTGGACAGTGTTTCTCTTAACAGCTGATTTGCTGAACTCTTCGCTTAATCTATGTTCGCCATAAGCAGCGTGGCTGTCGGAATGTTTCTCAGTCTGAAACGCGTGCATTTCACGCGCCCACCCTGCTCCCCTGCGCCGCGTGCCTGGTGTTGGTCTGTGACATCCCAGAGCGCGTGTTGGTGTGTCGCTGCACGTGCTAAAGCTGCGCTTCGTCCACAGGAGGTGCAGACGGACCAGTTCTACAACTTCTTCCTGCCGACCCTGCAGCGAGACAAGTACGAGGGCATCTTCTCGCCCAAGTCCCGAGCGAAAACCATGGCCGAGAGCGAGAAGAAGTACGTCGACGGCTGCGCCATCTTCTGGAGGACGGAAAAGTAAGAGAACGGGACCCTGCCGCCAGGGTGCTAGCTGATAGTTACGGTGCGATAAATGTATGACGCGAAGATCGATCTGTGTTTGAGGCTGCGTTGGGGTCGTTATGTAGCTGGTGTTTTCGTTTCTCTTGATGTCATGCTATTTACTAGACATGGAATCGTGTCATATTTCGTGTAACTGGTTGGCTCTGGTTTCTGTCTGGGTGTTACTGGGTGTTACTGGTTTCTGTCTGGGTGTTACTGGGTGTTACTGGTTTCTGTCTGGGTGTTACTGGGTGTTACTGGTTTCTGTCTGGGTGTTACTGGGTGTTACTGGTTTCTGTCTGGGTGTTACTGGGTGGCTCTGGTTTCTGTCTGGGTGTTACTGGGTGTTACTGGTTTCTGTCTGGGTGTTACTGGGTGTTACTGGTTTCTGTCTGGGTGTTACTGGGTGTTACTGGTTTCTGCTGGGTGTTACTGGGTGTTACTGGTTTCTGTCTGGGTGTTACTGGGTGTTACTGGTTTCTGCTGGGTGTTACTGGGTGTTACTGGTTTCTGTCTGGGTGTTACTGGGTGTTACTGGTTTCTGTCTGGGTGTTACTGGGTGTTACTGGTTTCTGTCTGGGTGTTACTGGGTGTTACTGGTTTCTGTCTGGGTGTTACTGGGTGTTACTGGTTTCTGTCTGGGTGTTACTGGTTTCTGTCTGGGTGTTACTGGGTGTTACTGGTTTCTGTCTGGGTGTTACTTGTGCATCAGCTATCATCACTCATCGGGAGACGTGCTTGGTACGGCTGCCACCGGGCCGGACCATCAACCCATCTTTGGGTTTTCATGTGAGGTGACCCTGATAGTTTGTGTATGCGCGGGGGCGCCTCGGGGTGTTTTGTGTCAGGTGTCAGTAGGTGACTAGGTCACTGTCTAACCACCATAGCATGTCACCTAACCATAGCATGTCACCTACGCTGACTGGTTTTGTCGTCGCGATCCTGACTGACCTGTGAGAGTGACACGCCGCCCCGTCCGCCCCCGCAGGTTCAGTCTCGTCAAGGAGTACCTGATCGAGTTCAACCAGATGGCGATGGCGAACGCAGAGGGCTCGGACGACATGCTGAACCGCGTCATGACCAAGGTAGGGCGCGCGCACTGCGACTGCTGTCTGCGTAATGGTGGCACTGGGTCGGTCCGACTGTAGGGCAGGAATGGTGTGCAACCTTTTCGTAGCCAGAATTGCCGAAAGCCATCCCCACCCAGAAGCTGAGTACATCTTATTGGTGTTTTCTGTACGAAATCGGTACTATAGTGACTGGGTGAATAGGGGGAAATGATCAAATTTAGCGTTAAAGTAAGCCCCTTCCTTGTTTTCCTTCCCAGGGTTAAAACACGAGTCCTCGTACACCGGACTGGCCTAAATATATTATTTCCCGGGGCAAAGTTGTCGAGGGTGAGACCCCTCCTGGCAATCGTTTATAAACTGACCGGGTGGATAGATGCGGAAAAAGTTGCCGGGTCGCCGGCCAGAACCGTATGTGGGAGGAACTCGATTGACCCATCCGTGGGAGGCTGGTATAACCTGGTGCTTCCGCGGCCCTGTAGTCCTTATATGATGCCGAGTCTGTTTTGCCGGCTGAACAATGACCTCACCGTGACCATGCTGCGTCTCTCTGTCGAACCCTGCCCCTGATCCTGTGCGCCTCTGGCCGGCCTGTGCTGTCAGCCCATGTTAGCGACCATGATAGCGTGACATGTTAGCCGGCTCTGTAGTTTCCGTGAAAGGTGGGCTGCCTTGTCAACGGGAGCCGTATTCGGGCCTTCGGTGTGGGTGGGTGGAAGTGCGACACTGGCTGGAGAGACAGAGAGAGAGGGCGCTGAGTACCGATATGGTGGTTCGCTGTCATCTGGTGCTCTGTTGCGACTCAGCTGGTGTTGTGAGTCATGGGAGCCTGAGATAACCCAGCTGACTGTACTGAACGCTGAGGTCAGCCTGGCTTTCTGAGATCCGGACACGTATTGTGAGTCTGGAGGACATGAGATGGTAGGGACTGTATCCACCGCTGAGGTCAGCCTGGCCTTCTGAGATCCGGACACGTATTGTGAGTCTGGAGGACATGAGATGGTAGGGACTGTATCCACCGCTGAGGTCAGCCTGGCCTTCTGAGATCCGGACACGTATTGTGAGTCTGGAGGACATGAGATGGTAGGGACTGTATCCACCGCTGAGGTCAGCCTGGCCTTCTGAGATCCGGACACGTATTGTGAGTCTGGAGGACATGAGATGGTAGGGACTGTATCCACCGCTGAGGTCAGCCTGGCCTTCTGAGATCCGGACACGTATTGTGAGTCTGGAGGACATGAGATGGTAGGGACTGTATCCACCGCTGAGGTCAGCCTGGCCTTCTGAGATCCGGACACGTATTGTGAGTCTGGAGGACATGAGATGACCGGGACTGTATCCAGTGCTGAGATCAGCCTGGCTTTCTGATGTTGGGGCGCAGCACTTGTGAGCCTGGAGGACATGAGATGACCGGTTAACTGTACCCAGCCAGTGCTGGTGTTGGCTTAGCTCTCATATACTGACGATTATAAGCAGCCAAGTTCATCGTAGTGTCCCAGTAACAACCGAGTTTTGTCGGGATTCAGCTGATATTCACGACCGATGAGACCAAATACAGTTAGTTTGGCGTCGGGACGTTCAGCCTATTTCTAGCTGCAGGGATATAGCTGCTTCTTCGTTCATTCGTCGAGCTTTCCATCCATGGCTCCTCTCTCTCCCACCGCTCTTCGCCCACCAAGCAGGAGCCGGCTGATCTCTTCCTATATAACGCCTTATCCGGGATCGGTGACCTGTCTTAACGTCGTATCCTCCCTCTCCACAGGACAACATCGGCCTGGCGGCGATGCTGGAGACGCGGGACGCCGCCTGGGAGAGCGGGGCTCCCTCCGACCCCGCGCAGCAGCATCAACGCCTCATGGTGTGCACCGCGCACATCCACTGGGACCCCGAGTTCTGCGACGTCAAACTCATACAGACCATGATGCTGATGCACGAGGTAAGGAGGGGTGAACACATCCGCTGGGACCCCGAGTTCTGCGACGTCAAACTCATACAGGCCATGATGTTGATGCACGAGGTAAGGAGGGGTGAACACATCCACTGGGACCCCGAGTTCTGCGACGTCAAACTCATACAGACCATGATGCTGATGCACGAGGTAAGGAGGGGTGAACACATCCGCTGGGACCCCGAGTTCTGCGACGTCAAACTCATACAGACCATGATGCTGATGCACGAGGTAAGAAGGGGTGAACACATCCACTGGGACCCCGAGTTCTGCGACGTCAAACTCATACAGACCATGATGCTGATGCACGAGGTAAGGAGGGTTGAACACATCCGCTGGGACCCCGAGTTCTGCGACGTCAAACTCATACAGACCATGATGCTGATGCACGAGGTAAGGACGGGGGTCAAAGCTTTGATGGCTCGTTAGATATGCCAACTCGAGGAGTACTGAAGAGTTCGGTGACTCGAAAGAGATGCCCGGTTTTTGATAGCGCTGGAATAACAAGTGGGCGAAAATGCTGTCAACAACATGCTGCTTATGCAGGAGTAGAGAGAAAGACTTCGTTTAATTTGGTTTATGTAAATGATCGTCGACGGCCATGCACCCTTTTATCGGCGATCTTTCGCATACAATGAAGAAGACTCAGCTCAGACACAAAGGTCCCGGGTGGTGTCACGAGTAGGCGGTGTTAGGTCCTGGGTGTAGATTGTGTTGTCAGATTCAGCTCCGTCAGGTTATGGACCGAGAGGTGGCCAGTTAGTGATTGTGTGCCTTGTGTATCACCAGATCCGTCAGATTATGGACCGGGAAATCGCCAGTTTCCGGCCGGGAGGTTGCCAGTTAGTGATTTTTGTCTATTTTTCACCAGATCCGTCAGATCATGGACCGGGAAGTAGCGAGTTTCCGGCCGGGCGGCGGACACCGGGCGGCGGCGGCCAACAACATCCAGCTGCTGCTCTGCGGCGATCTGAACTCGCTGCCAGACTCGGGTGAGTGGACTGCAGAAGTGTACAGCGCGGTACACCTGGCCAGGAATATTCCTAACATAAGTCTCCATGATTTCGTAGTCAAAGCCGAGACCCATCCTTGCTGATGGTCTCTGGGAATCTTGCTGTCATCGTCATCAACTTGTGGTCGCCTGAAGTCATCTCAGTACATGATCGGAGATCTCACACGCGCTGTGTTAACCTGCCGCGCGTTCTGGTCTGCCACCCCGAGGCCCGTATCGGATCCCTGCCGCGCGCTGTTCTCCAGTCTGTCTCTGACCCTCACCGCCTGGCTACCCCGACCCGTGGTCTATGTCAAACCCCTCTCTCCTGCCCCAGGTCTCCTTTCTGGCCTCTCCGCTCTGCCCTGAGCCCTGACCTCTAGGCCCCTCTTAGATCCCTCCTCGCCCTGCCCCCCCCCCCCCCCTTGACCATCAGCTCAGCGCTGACCCCTCCCCACTGTCTCGGCGCTTCCCACTCTGTCCTAACCCCTCCCCAGACCCCTCCGTTTGACACCTATGTCGCGTGCCCCCAGGCGTGGTGGAGTTTCTGGTTAATGGTCGCGTGCCGGCCAATCATCCTGACTTCAAGGAGTTGGGGTACAGGACCTGCCTGAAGAAGCTCTCCGTGTCCAACGAGCGAAGTGGCGAGTTCACGCATCCGTTCCGCCTGGCCAGCAGCTACTCACCCGACATCATGCCCTATACCAACTACACGTGAGTTTATGCTGATTATTAACTGACCTACTGAGTAGATATGAACTGCTGAGTAGATACGAACTGCTGAGTAGATACTGATCTACTAAGATACTGACCTACTAAGTAGATACTGACCTACTAAGTAGATACGAACCTACTAAGTAGATACGAACTGCTGAGTAGATACTGACCTACTAAGTAGATACGAACATACTAAGTAGATACGAACTGCTGAGTAGATACTGGCCTACTAAGTAGATACGAACCTACTAAGTAGATCCGAACCTACTAAGTAGATACGAACTGCTGAGTAGATACGAACTGCTGAGTAGATACTGGCCTCCTAAGTAGATACGAACTGCTGAGTAGATACTGACCTACTAAGTAGATACGAACTGCTGAGTAGATACTGGCCTACTAAGTAGATACGAACTGCTGAGTAGATACTGGCCTCCTAAGTAGATACGAACTGCTGAGTAGATACTGACCTACTAAGTAGATACGAACTGCTGAGTAGATACTGGCCTACTAAGTAGATACGAACTGCTGAGTAGATACTGGCCTACTAAGTAGATACGAACCTACTAAGTAGATCCGAACCTACTAAGTAGATACGAACTGCTGAGTAGATACTGGCCTACTAAGTAGATACGAACTGCTGAGTAGATACTGACCTACTAAGTAGATACGAACTGCTGAGTAGATACTGACCTACTAAGTAGACACGAACTGCTGAGTAGATACTGACCTACTAAGTAGATACGAACTGCTGAGTAGATACTGACCTACTAAGTAGACACGAACTGCTGAGTAGATACTGGCCTACTAAGTAGATACGAACTGCTGAGTAGATACTGACCTACTAAGTAGATACTAACTGCTGAGTAGATACTGACCTACTAAGTAGATACGAACTGCTGAGTAGATACTGACCTACTAAGTAGATGCTAACTGCTGAGTAGATACTGACCTACTAAGTAGATACGAACTGCTGAGTAGATACTGACCTACTAAGTAGATACGAACTGCTGAGTAGATACTGACCTACTAAGTAGATACTAACTGCTGAGTAGATACTGACCTACTAAGTAGATACTAACTGCTGAGTAGATACTGACCTACTAAGTAGATACGAACTGCTGAGTAGATACTGACCTACTAAGTAGATACTAACTGCTGAGTAGATACTGACCTACTAAGTAGATACGAACTGCTGAGTAGATACTGACCTACTAAGTTGATACGAACTGCTGAGTAGATACTGACCTACTAAGTAGATACTAACTGCTGAGTAGATACTGACCTACTAAGTAGATACTAACTGCTGAGTAGATACTGACCTACTAAGTAGATACTGACCTACTAAGTAGATACGAACTGCTGAGTAGATACTGACCTACTAAGTAGATACGAACTGCTGAGTAGATACTGACCTACTAAGTAGATACGAACTGCTGAGTAGATACTGACCTACTAAGTAGATACGAACTGCTGAGTAGATACTGACCTACTAAGTAGATACGAACTGCTGAGTAGATACTGACCTACTAAGTAGATACGAACTGCTGAGTAGATACTGACCTACTAAGTAGATACGAACTGCTGAGTAGATACTGACCTACTGAGTAGATACGAACTGCTGAGTAGATACTGACCTACTAAGTAGATACGAACTGCTGAGTAGATACTGACCTACTAAGTAGATACGAACTGCTGAGTAGATACTGACCTACTAAGTAGATACGAACTGCTGAGTAGATACTGACCTACTGAGTAGATACGAACTGCTGAGTAGATACTGACGTACTAAGTAGATACTGACCTAAGTAGATACGAACTGCTGAGTAGATACTGACCTACTAAGTAGATACGAACTGCTGAGTAGATACTGACCTACTAAGTAGATACGAACTGCTGAGTAGATACTGACCTACTAAGTAGATACGAACTGCTGAGTAGATACTGACCTACTAAGTAGATACTGACCTACTAAGTAGATACGAACTGCTGAGTAGATACTGACCTACTAAGTAGATACGAACTGCTGAGTAGATACTGACCTACTAAGTAGATACGAACTGCTGAGTAGATACTGACCTACTAAGTAGATACGAACTGCTGAGTAGATACTGGCCTACTAAGTAGATACGAACTGCTGAGTAGATACTGACCTACTAAGTAGACACGAACTGCTGAGTAGATACTGGCCTACTAAGTAGCTACTGACCGATGGTCAGTATCTGGTGTAAGCCAGTGTAAGGCATGGCCAGAGAAAATTAGGGAGCTGCACTACACTGAGTGTTGCAATTCGGGCCTCGTTCAGGCGTGATCATCATGATTACGAAATGTTTTATCCGGAGGCAATGCGTAAAGTATTCCGTTTGCCGCGCATGTAACCTCATAATGATTAGTTCCCCCTATGGTTGCCTGACACACCTTGGGCGGGTGCTGGGTAAATTCACCAGCTCCACGGCGGGTAACGCTAAGCCGATAGGGAGACGATTCATGTGGTTGTAGCACAGAGTTTGATGTCCGGATCCGTGGCATTCTAGCGAAGCTCAAATCATGGTCATCCCTAACATTGTGGATTTGTTCTCCAGGTACGATTTCAAGGGCATCATCGACTACATCTTCTACAACCGCGACACCATGACGCCTCTGGGCATCCTCGGTCCGCTCGACCCCGAGTGGCTGCGGGAGAACAAGGTGCAGGGCTGCCCGCACCCGCACGTGCCCTCAGGTAAGACACGCTTCTCAGTAATGGTGTGTGTGAGGAGGACACGTACCCGCACGTGCCCTCAGGTAAGACACTCCTCTCAGTAATGGTGTGTGTAGGAGGACACGTACCCGCACGTGCCCTCAGGTAAGAGATAGCAGTACCGCGCCGCACTCATTGTGTAGGGGGAGGGGGGATACAGGGCTGTCCGCACCCGCACGTGCCCTCAGGTAAGACACGCTTCTCAGTAATGGTGTGTGTGAGGAGGACACGTACCCGCACGTGCCCTCAGGTAAGAGATAGCAGTACCGCGCCGCACTCATTGTGTAGGGGGAGGGGGGATACAGGGCTGTCCGCACCCGCACGTGCCCTCAGGTAAGAGATAGCAGTACCACGCAGTGTCAGAAAAGTGGCCCGTTTCTCCATTTCTCTGAACTTGGAAGTTTTGTTCCGTGAAAACTTGGACTGTAAAGAATGTTTTTGTTTAGTCTGCGGGTGCAAATGGCTGGCAAGCATACAAAATAGACTGAGACTTGACTTTCCGAACAATGGCTGGAACGTGACAGTGATGCGACACAAATTGTTTGTTTTTTTAATCGTAAGGCGGAACTCCAAATTTCCAACATCCGAAATTTCTGCAGTGCTTCAGGGAAGGAAAACTAGTACTTTTCAACAACAACAAAAAACTTTTTAAAACCTCCCAAGAAATTTGTGCGTATTCAGGTTACAACCCCGCCACCGATACCATCGTCATCGGTGCCATGGATAGCCCTGGGACACTAAAAACACGTTATGCAAAAGACGGCAGTACTTTAGACTGAGACTTGAGACCAGTTTCCCATATACGCATACGCAACGATACAGGGTGCCTTTTTAACATACGGCCCGGGAGTCTCGGTCCCCGACTGACGCCAAGACCATATATGTACAGGAAATACGACTGACTATTCATCAACTTTCCACATCATAATATATGCACATATTGGCATATATGAAAATAGATTGTGTAGAAACGCGTATCAAAAATTACGCAAAAATGACTGGTATACACATGCAAAATGTTGTTCCGCCGCTGGCGAAAAATTTGTTCCGCGAACTTAGATCGTGGAACCACTTTTCTGACGCTGGTACCACGCCGCACTCATTGGGGAGGGGGGAGAGAACAAGGTCCAGGGCTGCCCGCACCGGCACGTGCCCTCTGGTAAGAGATAGCAGTACCGCGCCGCACTCATTGTGTAGGGGGAGGGGGGATACATGGCTGCCCGCACGTGCCCTCAGGTAAGACACACCTCTCAATAATGGTGGTACGTGTGTGTGTAGGAGGAGGACACGTACCCGCACGTGCCCTCAGGTAAGACACACCTCTCAATAATGGTGTTACGTGTGTGTAGGAGGAGGACACGTACCCGCACGTGCCCTCAGGTAAGACACACACACACACACACACACACACACACACACACACACACACACACACACACACACACACACACACACACACACACACACACACACACACACACACACACACACACACACACACACACACACACACACACACACACACACACACACACACACACACACACACACACACACACACACACACACACACACACACACACACACACACACACACACACACACACACACACACACACACACACACACACACACACACACACACACACACACACACACACACACACACACACACACACACACACACACACACACACACACACACACACACACACACACACACACACACACACACACACACACACACACACACACACACACACACACACACACACACACACACACACACACACACACACACACACACACACACACACACACACACACACACACACACACACACACACACACACACACACACACACACACACACACACACACACACACACACACACACACACACACACACACACACACACACACACACACACACACACACACACACACACACACACACACACACACACACACACACACACACACACACACACACACACACACACACACACACACACACACACACACACACACACACACACACACACACACACACACACACACACACACACACACACACACACACACACACACACACACACACACACACACACACACACACACACACACACACACACACACACACACACACACACACACACACACACACACACACACACACACACACACACACACACACACACACACACACACACACACACACACACACACACACACACACACACACACACACACACACACACACACACACACACACACACACACACACACACACACACACACACACACACACACACACACACACACACACACACACACACACACACACACACACACACACACACACACACACACACACACACACACACACACACACACACACACACACACACACACACACACACACACACACACACACACACACACACACACACACACACACACACACACACACACACACACACACACACACACACACACACACACACACACACACACACACACACACACACACACACACACACACACACACACACACACACACACACACACACACACACACACACACACACACACACACACACACACACACACACACACACACACACACACACACACACACACACACACACACACACACACACACACACACACACACACACACACACACACACACACACACACACACACACACGAAAGTCAGACACGCGAGGGTCGTTACACTCGAAGGCGGAGTCGGCGAGATTGTTCGTCAGCCTGCAGGCGCTGATCAGGGTTTGCCGGCATTGTGTGGAATATAATCGAGCTGATGCGTGTGTGTGTGTGTGTGTGTGTGTGTGTGTGTGTGTGTGTGTGTGTGTGTGTGTGTGTGTGTGTGTGTGTGTGTGTGTGTGTGTGTGTGTGTGTGTGTGTGTGTGTGTGTGTGTGTGTGTGTGTGTGTGTGTGTGTGTGTGTGTGTGTGTGTGTGTGTGTGTGTGTGTGTGTGTGTGTGTGTGTGTGTGTGTGTGTGTGTGTGTGTGTGTGTGTGTGTGTGTGTGTGTGTGTGTGTGTGTGTGTGTGTGTGTGTGTGTGTGTGCGTGCGTGCGTGCGTGCGTGCGTGCGTGCGTGCGTGCGTGCGTGCGTGCGTGCGTGCGTGCGTGCGTGCGTGCGTGCGTGCGTGCGTGCGTGCGTGCGTGCGTGCGTGCGTGCGTGCGTGCGTGCGTGCGTGCGTGCGTGCGTGCGTGCGTGCGTGCGTGCGTGCGTGCGTGCGTGCGTGCGTGCGTGCGTGCGTGCGTGCGTGCGTGCGTGCGTGCGTGCGTGCGTGCGTGCGTGCGTCTCTGTGTCTCTGTGTCTCTGTGTGCGTGTATTTCAATGTCGTCACTCTGTGCCCGTCTCTGTCCCACAGACCACTTCTCGCTGCTGGTCGAGCTGGAGATGTCGCCGGTGAGGAGCGACCCCTCCAACGGCCTCATCTCGCACCGGTAGCCGTCTGCCGGCCGAGCCTGCAAACACAAGTATCGCCGTCCGCCGGTGGCGGCGCCACTGAGACAGAATGCGTTTTATACCGTGCCGCGTGCAACGAGGCATGAGCGCGTGTCAGCGACGGCCGGCCGGGCAGCGAGAAAGGGGAGTCCGCGTCCGGGCGGCCGGGAGTGCCTGGGAAGAGCGTGAGGTTTACTGAGAGAGAGGGTCCAGGAGGGTCAGTGGGGTGTCGAGTGTCCAATGAGAGCCAGTGAGCCAGCGCGTCGCGAGGGTGAGCCAGCCGAGCGAGCTCCAGTGGCCGTGTGGTGCGTGTGTGTGTGTGTGTCTGTACGTATGGGTGGGTGGATGTGGGTGTATATGTGCGTGTGAATGTATGGCGTCCATCATCCATGTTGAGGTGGGGGTGGCGAGCGCGCAGCCCGTCCGCCCTTCTCCCGTCTCCGTCTGGCCGCGCTGCCCCGCGCCCGCGGCGCCACCTGTGGACGGCGGCCGCGGCTGCAGTGCCGCCGTCGGCCGCCAGGGGCGCTGCCGTCCGCGCCCAGTACAAACGTGCCACGCGCACACTTCCGGTCAAAATTGGCGGGCGCGCGTCTTTCAGCGTGGCCTGGCAGCCGCCGCCGCGCACACGCGCGCGCCTCTGGGTGAGTGCTGAGCGCGCGAGAGAAAGAGAGCCAGTGTCAGTGACTTGTGTATTTTTAGATCTCACGTATGTGCGCGTCGATCGGAGGCCTGTGGGCCGCGATGGTTCACTCGCTCTTTTTGATCTATTTTACCCTGTCTCTCTTCGGTTGGCGCCATCGCAGCCGGTCGAGCGACCAGCGAACGCGCGCATTTTCGAGTGGGTTTTATCTGCGCGTGCGTGCACGTGAGCGCGCGCGCGCGTACGTACGCGTCCACGTGTGCGCGCGTGCGTTGGCGCGGGCGTGTGTACATATTTTATTCCAGTGAGCGTGCGACGTGCGGACGTGTGTTTGTGTGCGTGCCTGTTTGTATGTTTGAGAAAGCGGGTGAGTGTTTGGGCGGTACAAACTGTGTACAATGGCGGTGGACGGGCGGCCGGCCGGCGTGGGCCAGCCTCACCCCGCCCACCGCACACGCCGACATGGGAGCGTCGGCCCCAGACGGACCGGCAGCCCCCGGTCGGCCGCGGGGAGAGAGGGCTCTGTCCCCCTCTGTCCCCTCTCTCTGTATATAGAATACAAACTCCACTGAATCAGAGCAGAGTCCAGGTCGGAACGGAAGTGCGCGTCAGAGCAGAGTCGAGGTCGAAACGGAAGTGCGCGAAATGCAAGGTAGAAGAATACCTGTCTGGAGGTGTGGGGAGATGCGAGAATGGGTCGGGAGGTGGGGAGTGGAAAGCGGAGCCTTGTAGACCGCCCTGTCGTGAACCTTGCAACGCCGACACACGAGATGGACCGTTAATGCGGCTAACCCGTTAACTCGTTAATACGTTAACCCGTTAACGCAGTTAATGTCTAGCGAGGGTGTAGTGACCGTATCGTCTTCGCACAGACCAGTGAGGATTGGGCGAGTCGGGTGCGGCAGTCGCGGTTGAAGCAGGGGTGCTGAACTCAGAAACCATATGGGGATCGTTCACCCGTTAACCCGTTACTTAAAGTACCCAGTGACATTCCTTGGAAGATAACTCGTTAACCAGTTGATCGACGTGACCAGTTGATAACGACTCGTTAGCCAGTTGCCCATTGACCTATTTCCTATTAATTTGCCCCCTTACCCGTTGTCCCGTTATCCCGTTGACCCGTTAACGAATTGGCGTTCTTCGGGAGGCAAGAAGTAAATCACGCCTCAATACACAAATGTTGTTCTGCTATGCAAGGACAGATTTTGGCAAAAGCCAAACGGCCAGGCTTTATTACAGGCTCACTTCTCTCTAGAACTGTACTTTTTAATTTGCTCGTTAACCCGCGAGTTACTGGGGGGGGGCTATTTCCCCCCCCCCCCCCTCCAGTTATTTTGCAATAACTCCTAAACAAACACCGATATCGTCACCCAACTTGGAGTACCTTCTCTCACATCAATTCTACACATGTTGGCAAACGGAAAAATGAGGCTATGATAGGTCAACCGGGAATGACGTCAGAGTGACGTCATGTTCTTAGGTTTTTGTTGCAAAATAATGGTTTACGGAAAACGCTGTCAAAGGTACAATATTTGAGATAAACTAAATTGTTTTAAATCAAATTATTGACAATAGACCGGGCTATCAAACTGCTATCTCGGATGTTTGAGTTTTTTCAATTCAAAATTTTGAGAAATCCATTTTTTTAAACAAAATTTTCAAGAAAAAAATCAGAATTATAAAAAAACGGAATACATGTGATTGAGACGCATGCGGTGGATATGTGTACCAAATTTAAAGTCGATATCTTTAAAAATGACCCGAGTTATGACCTTTAAATGACAAAAGTCGACCACTTCTCACAGCATTACTATGCATAAAAAACGCATTTCCATTTTTGCTTTTTACTTCTATTTATATGGAACAAACAATGTTCTACTGTCATTTTTCGCGTTTTAGACGAAAAACACCCATAAACATGTGTTACAACGCCTAAAGACCGTAATCTGCAGTTTGGCCTCGTGACCTCGGATGACCTTGACCTGACCCAACGTCATAAACAGCTTAGAAAGGTACTTAGAAGTGTCACACACGAATCATACCGATTTTCGACAGCTTATGCGTTTACTATCGCAATTTTGCGCGACAATTCCATCCATCGAGACCTTTCGACACGGTCAAACATTTTGTACTTGACCTGACCTGTGACGTCATCGGTGACCCTGAGGTCAACAATATTATGTTTCCCTCAATAAATTTCCAAGGGCTATCGAATGCCGTTTGAATTTTTACATTCGGTCCAGTAGTTCCGGAGATCAGGGGGGCAAAAAATAGCGATTTTTGACGTGAAATCATGCAAAGTCTAAGTTTGACATTGGATAGAAAAGTTATCAAAACAATGCATGTTCGCATGCGACAAACGTTTAAAATGACCAAATGTCCAGGTGTACTCGACCAGATACCAATTTTACCTATAAGAATCCATTGTAATGTCCTTAACGAGCAAATTAAAAAGTACAGTTCTAGAGAAAGACCCCGTATGTCCTATATGCCTACGTCATGTCACTGTCCAATCGAGCGTATGATATTACGTAGCATAGCCGGTTCACTCCGCTAAAATGTCAACCATTAGGTGAATCGGTGAACTGGCACGAGCACTTCAGGTGAACTACAACCGTGTCTGGGCTGTCATCCGTTTTAGTTGGTCTTATGCAAGGTCTGGTTTTATCCAAACACAATATCCAGTCCATCTATTCCATGTATTGGCAACGCACGTGGCGAACGTTGCAGTGATTCGGCAATACTTCTACACGATAAATCGTAAAAACAACACAGCCACCGCACAAGATAAAATATAACACTACACACAATCAATCATGATGACATCGTCCGCATAAAAACTGGGCACACAGAGCGCAACAGACAGCAGGTTCACCGGTATTGGTGCAACATCGGATATGTAGTACTACGAAACGCATCTTAAAAGCGGACGTTTGGTGTCTGCGAGTTCACTGGTGCAGGGTATGGCTGGTGTTGGAGAGTTCACTGGTGCAGGGTATAGCTGGTGTTGGAGAGTTCACTGGTGCAGGGTATGGCTGGTGTTGGCGAGTTCACTGGTGCAGGGTATGGCTGGTGTTGGCGAGTTCACTGGTGCAGGGTATGGCTGGTGTTGGAGAGTTCACTGGTGCAGGGTATGGCTGGTGTTGGCGAGTTCACTGGTGCAGGGTATGGCTGGTGTTGGCGAGTTCACTGGTGCAGGGTATGGCTGGTCACCACTGGCCGTTGGCGTCGATCTGCAGTGCGGTAGTCTGCGAGAGCCAGCACGATACCGCCAAAGCAGGATCATCCTTCGTAGCACCGGCAAAACAGGTTGTGACCCTGAAGGCCCTGAAACGAACACGACAGAGGTCGTTCATGACAGAGATAAGCTGTATCTTGCTGAACAGACATATCGGGACGCTCGCTCAGTAAGATACATACATCAGATATATTGAACACCTGGTTGACGAACGATGCCGATGCCGACTATCGAAAGTCTCCGCGAAAGATGATGCCGGCTGCCATCACACATGTGAAATGCAACGTCGTTTGCCCGTGCTCATTTTCACGCTTCACTAACACCATGTGATCTTTCCCAGTCATGGTCACTGCATATGACAGCTTCCACAGACTTATGGTTCACTCCAGCTTATGTAACTCACCTCATCTCAGACTTGCGACAGTTGGCGGCAGCAGCAGCAGCAGCGCCGCTCTCCTGCTCCTCCTGGCTTCAGCGCGGCGACGTCGCTGGCTTCCTCTCCACTGCCGGCAGCAGCAGCGCCGCTCTCCTGCTCCTCCTGGCTTCAGCGCGGCGACGTCGCTGGCTTCCTCTCCACTGCCGGCAGCAGCAGCGCCGCTCTCCTGCTCCTCCTGGCCTCAGCGCGGCGACGTCGCTGGCTTCCTCTCCACTGCCGGCAGCAGCAGCGCCGCTCTCCTGCTCCTCCTGGCTTCAGCGCGGCGACATCGCTGGCTTCCTCTCCACTGCCGGCAGCAGCAGCGCCGCTCTCCTGCTCCTCCTGGCTTCAGCGCGGCGACGTCGCTGGCTTCCTCTCCACTGCCGGCAGCAGCAGCGCCGCTCTCTTGCTCCTCCTGGCTTCAGCGCGGCGACGTCGCTGGCTTCCTCTCCAATGCCGGCAGCAGCAGCGCCGCTCTCCTGCTCCTCCTGGCTTCAGCGCGGCGACGTCGCTGGCTTCCTCTCCACTGCCGGCAGCAGCAGCGCCGCTCTCCTGCTCCTCCTGGCTTCAGCGCGGCGACGTCGCTGGCTTCCTCTCCACTGCCGGCAGCAGCAGCGCCGCTCTCCTGCTCCTCCTGGCTTCAGCGCGGCGACGTCGCTGGCTTCCTCTCCACTGCCGGCAGCAGCAGCGCCGCTCTCCTGCTCCTCCTGGCTTCAGCGCGGCGACGTCGCTGGCTTCCTCTCCACTGCCGGCAGCAGCAGCGCCGCTCTCCTGCTCCTCCTGGCCTCAGCGCGGCGACGTCGCTGGCTTCCTCTCCACTGCCGGCAGCAGCAGCGCCGCTCTCCTGGTCCTCCAGGCCTCAGCGCGGCGACATCGCTGGCTTCCTCTCCACTGCCGGCAGCAGCAGCGCCGCTCTCCTGGTCCTGGCTTCAGCGCAGTGACGTCGCTGGCTTCCTCTCCACTGCCGGCAGCAGCAGCAGTAGCTCTCCTGCTCCTCCTGGCTTCAGCGCGGCGACGTCGCTGGCTTCCTCTCCACTGCCGGCAGCAGCAGCGCCGCTCTCCTGCTCCTCCTGGCCTCAGCGCGGCGACGTCGCTGGCTTCCTCTCCACTACCGGCAGCAGCAGTAGCTCTGCTGGTCCTCCTGGCCTCAGCGCGGCGACATCGCTGGCTTCCTCTCCACTGCCGGCAGCAGCAGCGCCGCTCTCCTGGTCCTCCTGACTTCAGCGCGGCGACGTCGCTGGCTTCCTCTCTACTGCCGGCAGCAGCAGTAGCTCTGCTGGTCCTCCTGGCCTCAGCGCGGCGACGTCACTGGCTTCCTCTCCACTGCCGGCAGCAGCAGCGCCGCTCTCCTGCTCCTCCTGGCTTCAGCGCGGCGACGTCGCTGGCTTCCTCTCCACTGCCGGCAGCAGCAGCAGCAGTAGCTCTGCCGGTCCTCCTTGCCTCAGCGCGGCGACGACGCTGGCTTCCTCTCCACTGCCGGCAGCAGCAGCAGCAGCAGTAGCTCTCCTGCTCCTGGCCTCAGCGCGGCGACGTCGCTGGCTTCCTCTCCACTGCCGGCAGCAGCAGCGCCGCTCTTCTCCTCAGGGTCCTCCTGGCCTCTGCGCGGCGACGTCGCTGGCTTCCTCTCCACTGCCGGCCGGACTACCCTCGCCTCTCCACCCCAGTACAGTTAGCCAGCTCAGTCGATTAAGTCTCCTCAGCCTAACCAAGTCAGCGACGTGACGTTAGCGACGTGACGTCAGCTCAGCCAGCTCAGCTCAGCCAGCTGTTCAAATAGCCGCCGTGCCGCCCACCGCTGGCGGAGCGTGGGGTAATAACAGACGGTCGACGCTGCCTCGTCTTTCCTAACCCCGCCGGCGGCGTCACCACCTCTCGCAGCCGACTGCCCACCGGTGACGTCATCTCCTCGTATTGACGTGACGTCACCTCATAGGACTGATATGTCATCAATCCGGTCTGGCCGCCGGTTGCTGACGGGCGGCGTTCGAAGACAGCGGTGACCTCCACTCCAGAGTCCTGAGAGGTGCTGCGGCCTGCCACCCCAGATACCTGAGCTCCTTCCGCCTCGAAGTCACGGAAGGCGCTGTGTGCCGTCTCTTCAGATCCCAGAGGTCCCTCCGTCTCGGAGTTGTGGAAGGCGCTGTAGGTTGTCTCACCATCGTCGAGTGAACCGACACCCATTGTCCGGTGCGTCTGACCGGAGGGAAGTGTGGCCGTTAGAGGTTCGCCCAAGTTGGTGTTCGCCTCCCGACTATCCGGCTCCAGTATTTCCGCACTGAGCAGAGAGTCATCAGACAGTGTGGAGCGACTGCGGTGTGCTTCCAGAGGCTCTGCGCTGGCGTGCAAAGCAGTGTCCCGGTCTGGAACGTTGGGAGACATTGTTGTCGGCGAGGACTTCCCGCAGCCCCAGTGTCGGCGAGGACTTCCCGTGGATACGACTGCTCTGTGCTGCCATACGAGATGGAGATGGAGTGCTGCCAGATGAGACCGAGACTGTGTTGTCAGATGGTATGGAGATTGTGCTGCCAGATAAGACTGAGACTGTGTTGTCAGATGGTATGGAGATTGTGCTGCCAGATGGGACGGAGACTGGGCTACCAGATGTGACTGAGACTGGGCTACCAGATGGGATGGATACTGGGCTGCCAGATGGGACGGAGACTGTGTTATCGGATGGAATGAATGTGTTGCCAGATGGGGCGGATACTGCGGCAGCGAATGGATCAGAGACTGCGACGGCGAATAGTTCGGAGTCTGCGGCGGTGGGTAGGGCGACTGGGAACCATACTGCCGGAGCCGATAATACTCCAGGCCTCCAACATCCGACTGACGGACAGTTGAGGCCGAGAGCTCATCAGTATCCGACCACGAACGGGTTTCTGACGAGAAGAGAGCAGCCACCTCGGCGTCCTCCTCTGTTTCGACATACGCCGGCTGACGACATGGTTCAGGGTCAAGCTTGGAGTCCTGGCGGGGCTCGGGGCCGGGGCCGGGGCCGGGGTTAGAAGAGTCCAGGCGAGGGTTGAGGTTGAGACCGGGGTAGAGGTAGTGGTACGGCTGGGTACGGTCAGAAGAAAGCGACACCTCCACGACCTCGCACCACTGGTGCCCAGGCCCGCTGGTGACTGGTGCCTCATCAACTGATGCTGCCTGATCACCACTGTACGTCCGCGGGCCACCATCCGATCGCCCTCCCTCCTGCTCGCCCTCAGGCCACTTCCTCTCGGTGGTGTCCAGCCAGAGCTCTGTGGGAGCCCCAGTGATGTTAAGAGACAACGCTGATGGTGTGGGTGTCTCGGTGTTCATTGAGAACGGCGTGGGCGTCTCGGCGGAGAAGACTGAAGGCAGACTGTCCAGCGTGACCAGGTCCGATGAAGCTCTCTGAGAGAAGTCCCGTTGCCCAGGCCGTTGCGCTCTAGACGACCTCCCAGAAGCCGGCGTCAGAATCTCGTCAGGGAGGTCGGAGAGCCACTCGTATGGCGTCGGGGTCGACATCGCGACGTCTGAAGGGTTCGTAACAGGCTTCAATTCGCGTTCCTCGCTGGCTGGGGCACCGGAAGGCAGTTGTTCGTATTCGGCAGACGCTGACCCTTCCTCCCTGGCTTGGTAGTCTCCGTAGTACTCCACCGTCATAGTCTCATCCAGCTCCTCCTTCCCAGTGTCTGGTCTTTCCCGTCCAGCTTGGTAGTCGCCGTGGTACTCCACCATCGTCTCATCCAGCTCCTCCTTCCCAGTGTCTGGTCCTACCCGTCCAGCTTGGTAGTCTCCGTGGTACTCCTCCGTCGTCTCATCCAGCTCCTCCTTCCCAGCGTCTGGTCCTTCCCGTCCAGCTTGGTAGTCTCCGTGGTACTCCTCCGTCGTCTCATCCAGCACCTCCTTCCCAGCGTCTGGTCCTTCCCGTCCAGCTTTGTAGTCCCCGTGGTACTCCACCGTCGTCTCATCCAGCTCCTCCTTCCCAGTGTCTGGTCCTTCCCGTCCAGCTTGGTAGTCTCCGTAGTACTCCACCGTAGTCGTTTCATCCTCCATCTGAATTGGGGTACCAGCAGCTCCTGAGGCAGTTGGCGAGGAGGAAGCACAGAAGGCCTGCAGTGACGGGGCAGCCCAGGACGTTCGTGAAGGGACAGCATAGGAGGCCAGTGGAAGAGTGTTGCCGGGGGCACACAAGAGAATGTCCTTACCGACCGATTGGGAGCCAGTCGAGGAGATTGGACTGTAGTGAGGAGGGGCTGGCGGAGGTCTGCTGCAGTGAGGAGAGGTCACCGGAGGTATGTCCAATCGGAGGTATGTTGCAGAACTTTGCGGCTGATCACAGGCGATGGAGAAGACGTTGGTGTCACCGTAGGCCAGTTCACCTAGCTCGGAAGACTCCCGGCAGGACTGTGGTGAAGCGACAGGCTCCGGATGGGTGAAGTCACGCCAGTGTGCAGTACTGGTGTCAGCCCCTTCAACGTCGCGACCGCTGCTGATCTCGGAGTGAGGTTCTTCGAACCAAGCAGTACAGGCGTTTTCATCTTGCAGCTCTGTGTGATCCTGTGCCCCAAATGTCCCAGGTTCTTCACAATGGGATCCAAACATCCTAGATGCTTGGCAAACACTGCCCACGTCTGGAACAGCGTACATGTCAGAGTCGTTCGGGATACCAAGCTCCTGGTTATAAGCATCTTGCTCAATGATTTGGACGTCCAGCATCTCTACGTCGACCCCTTCGTCGTCGAACCGACGAACCTCTTCACAATGATGTACAACCTCCCCACCACGAGCAGCAGCATCATGACGCTGGACATCACCGTCCCGTTCAGCATGACGTACAGCCTCTGCTCCGATAGCGTCAGGCCACTGGGCAACGCTTTCCTCTCCAGCAGGACGTGCAGCCTCCTGACCACCGGCGTCAAGCTCGTCAGTGTCAGACCAGCTCTCACTCCTGCTGAGTTGTTCCAACCAAGCCTTCTTCGGAGTCGGCTGACACGTGGCACATCGGCCCTGTCCACCATTCAGCAGCCGCCGTCGCTTGCGGTCCCCATGGTCCTCATGTTCTCCATCTGACCGCCTGTCCCAACCTTCCCCAGTCATGTGGTCAGGACCATCGGCGTACTTCCCCTCAACTAGGCCACCGCCAGGATCTTCTGAAGGGGGCCAGACGACAGTGGAGGAAGATAGCCTGCTCTGTCCACCGCTGTCACACGCAGAGTCGTGAACTGAGACTGTCTGCAGTGTCTGAGGGGAAGATGGTACAGCGACTGGCTGGGACTGATGGTAGGACGGCACGGCTGCAGGCAGTGCCAGGAAATAGGATGGTACTGCAGGTAGTGCCAGGAAATAGGATGGTACTGCAGGTAGTGTCTGAAGGTAGGACGGCACGGCTGCTGGACGCGTCTCTGAGTAGGATGGTACTGCAGGAAGTGTCTGAAGGTAGGATGGCACGGCTGCTGGACGCGTCTCTGAGTAGGATGGTCCAGTCCCAGGCAGCGCCGACCACCCGGAGCCGCGGACGGGATGGCGATGGGTGATGGGGTGACGACGCCTCCACGCGGCACCAGCATCGACCTCCACTAGAACGTCAGCTACGAAGGCGGCCAGGTCCTGTCCAGCCATCTCTCTTTCCGCCTGCAGCTGGAAACTACCCAGTGGATCGCCACCGTGCTCGACACCATGGGTAACATCTGGAGTTGCTCCGGCAGTTTCCTTGGATCCGGTCCCTCGTGTTTCATTTACAGACAGATCTTCAGGAAGAGACCCGCTCCGAGACTGGAGAGTATCCGTCGAAGAGCACGACTGTTGGGAAGACCATGCTGACCAATGTGCCGCTTTGAGGTGGTCCCCTGCACTCAAACCAACTCCTTCGCAGGATGGTGCATAGTCTCTTTCAGCAGCCTCCGAAGCAGCAGAAGTTGTGACACTCATTATCGGGCTCCCATCAGACCAAACTGCCTGAATGTTACCACCGGGAGACTCCACGTCCGTTTTGTATATCGTGCTCGGTACTACAACCCGGTGTTCCTCCATCGAAGAAGTTAAAATCGTATTGCGCTCAACCCAGCGCCCTCCATCGGATTCCCCGCCACACGTCGCTCTGTGATCGCCCCTTCCTGTGACATCCCAAGTCCTCGAGAGACGTCTCTGCCTCTTCTCGTCACCTCTCTCCCCCGCCCGCTGATCAGGGGAGCCAGGTCGACCCTCATCGCGGGATCTTTTCCTTCTGCACGAGCCTGTCTGCTGCTGGCCGTCCGACGCAGAGGCACGTTGGCGGCGCAGTCTCAGCACTAGCCGGGCCACGTATGACTCAGGGCTACACTCTGAGTCACGCCGGCCACCGTCCGTAGAGTCATCAGAGTCAGAGCAGTCCCCAGCCGAGTATAGGTCGGCGATGTTGGCCAACACCGACCAGACTCGTTCACTAATCTGAAACGAGAGTTAATTGATGGTTAGGAGGGAGAGTACGGCAGACAGCCAGAGTAGGGCAGACAGCCAGAGTAGGGCAGACAGCCAGAGTACGGCAGACAGCCAGAGTACGGCAGACAGCCAGAGTACGGCAGACAGCCAGAGTACGGCAGACAGCCAGAGTACGGCAGACAGCCAGAGTACGGCAGACAGCCACAGACCACAGTACGGCAGACAGCCAGAGTACGGCAGACAGCCAGAGTACGGCAGACAGCCAGAGTATGGCAGACAGCCAGAGTACGGCAGACAGCCACAGTACGGCAGACAGCCAGACAGAGTACGGCAGACAGCCAGACAGAGTACGGCAGACAGCCAGAGTACGGCAGACAGCCAGAGTACGGCAGACAGCCAGAGTACGGCAGACAGACAGAGTACGGCAGACAGTAGAGTACTTATATCAATGCAGACAGCTGCCTATGAGCGTAACGAGAGCCAGTGTCGAAGAGCATTTCCGGTGCTCAGCCGACGTGGCGCCTCGTGACACACGGTAGCGTTGCCGGGAAGAGAATGTGGTTATTACTGTGAACGATGCGAGTGTATATATACTTGGAAATGAGGACGCGGACCCGGTCACCCCAACCGGTCTTGTGACGGCGCCGCCTACATAGCACGCGTATGCGGGACACGCGTGGCGTCTGACGGCGGCACGTGGTGTGCCCGGCTGGGAGTAACGGTACCGCGTGCATATCCACGCCACAGCAGACGACTGATAAAGGGAGAGGAGGCAGTAGGAGATGTTAGGTATTGACTGGGATGAACTGAGGGTAGAGCCTGGTTACGGAAGAAAGAGGAGGTGGCTGGACGATTCTGACAGTTCATAGTGGAAGGGCGTCAGTTGTTTATTGGTCTGAGTCATACGTAAATAATGAATTGTCTGCTAGTTAATTAACACTTCGCATGAAAAGGCACATGACGACACCAACTGAACTGTCGCTAGGTTATCGTTACCGTAATCCTCTAGGAACGCCCAAAGGTAGCGGAAGCAACAAGACACTCGCTAGTGGGCAAATGGAAATCATGATCTTCGATACATATGTTCCAAAACCATATCACACGAAATATTTAGAACACTGCTAGATTTCGATGCTCGTAAAGACGAAGGGAATGAAAGTGACCTACCCACCCGCAGGCAGACTCCCGAGCGCTTGTGCACGATCCTCTCCTGGTCAGTGTTGAAGGTCATTCCGCAGCGACCACATACGGCGGCTCCGCTGGTTTGGCCGAGTCTCCGCTCGGCGGCGCCACTGTGTGAGGCCAGATCGGAGCGGGGGCTGGCGGCGGCGGAGGGGCCGGGGACACGGCCAGGGATGCCAAAGACGTGGCACCCCTCTGCTGGAGTGCCGAACACAGCGGCGTCCTGCAACGACAGGAGAAGATGCACTGTGATAGGTGTGCGAGGCAGACTGTGCGAGGCAGGCTGTGCGAGGCAGGCTGTGCGAGGCAGGCTGTGCGAGGCAGGCTGTGCGAGGCAGGCTGTGCGATGTGTGGCGAGTATTCGCGTACACCGGAAACCATCACGAAAGCGTAGTTTACAACTTAGACTTGTAGCTTATAAAGCGTACTGAGCTCAGGTTAAGTGGCCATTATTAACCGGATAAGGCGAATACATCACCTCACACCGCTGCACGAACAAATTAGCTGGTCGTTAGTTAACTTAATTAGACACTCCAAATTACTCATTAAACAGGACCCGGCACACTTTTGTTATAATGCAATTGTTTCAACGGGAAGAGCATTCGCCAGTCTGCCATGGAAATTGGTGCAATGTGTGCATAGGACAACTGACTTAAGTGGAAGTTCGGACTTTCGGATCTAGAACTGCTGTTGGCATGGTGCAGCATGGCACCCATGGCGAAGGAATAGATAATGAGGTCCACATGCGATATGTAGCGGCTTGGTCCTGCAACGGTGACGCAAGAAAGGAAGTGCAGGAGTGGTCAACGGAAAACAGCACCCAGCCCAGGAGCAGGATCAAGGACGGAATGCCTGCAGTTCATCTTACCAGTTTGAGTACAGACGGTCGCAGGACTGTCTGCTGGGCTGGGGGCTGGTCAGACTGCTGGGATGGGTACAGGAATGGGTGTTGCGTCGCAGGATGGGCGGGATAGGAGGGGTGCTGCGTTTGGGACTGGTAGAAGGGCTGGGCAAAGCTCTGGGCCGCTCGCTGGGAAGAGAGAAGGGCTGAGCTCGGGACTGGATGTTGGGAAGGACGTCGCATGATGCTCTGGACAGGGTGTTGGGAAGTAAAAGGGGTCCAAATCTGTGCTTGGTGCTGGGACGAAGGAACTGTTGGGTTCTGGAGTAGGTGCTGGATTGAATGCCGATACGAGTTCTCCGATTGCTGCTGTTGAGCCGGGCGCTGTCCTTGACGCTGTTCAGGTTGTCCGAGTGAGCACGCAATGGTGACCAAGCCTCCCCTCCGAGGGTCCAGTGCAGCCCTAACTTTGCCCGAGTGCTCCGTGGAATGCGACAAATGTGGGGTGGACGGGTGTGAGGTGGACGGGTGTGGGGTGGACTGGTGCAGGGTGGACGCTGGAATTTTCGACTGGACTGACTCGGTGGACAGAGTCGACTCTGGCGCAGTTGGGTGCTGCCGAGCTAAGAGTCTATTAAGAAAACTACCTGAATTCGGTGATGGTTTGTCTGAGAAACGACCCACGAGTTCACCCAAATAATCTTGGCGACACTCAGGTTCCTGACTGGAACATGTCGAGGGATTTTGGTTTTCCTCTTTGACTTTGCTTTCAACAGACCACTGGATCGGCTCTTCGTTGATCTCTTTGACTGGGTACTCGTCTGAACATTGGACGAGACGTCCCTGCGGCTGCTGGTCAGGCGTACTGCTTGGAAACTTAACGGCCTCCGTAGCCACTGCCAGAGGATCCGAATGCTGCTTTCGCTTTCCGGGTGGGCGCCCGCGGATGGGACGTTTGGTAGATGTTCCAGCAGCGGAGCGGATGCTGGGCGACTGTTTGCTAGCACGAGGGACAGTGTGCCTTGTTGACCCTCTTGCTCTGCGCGAGGTCGACTGTTTGGGCAGTTCTTCGGTTGCACGTGGGACAGCATTTATTTCCAACTCCTTCGTTGGGCGCGTGCCTGTGCTTTGGTTTGGGTCATTGCCTGGTTGTTTCAGAGGTTGTTGGACCAGCCCGACGGGCGAACTCCGGATCGGTATCAGCAGGGGCGGTGCTGGAGTGAGCGGAGCTGGAGCCGAGACCAGCGGTGGTACAGCTGTGGCCAGCGGATGCGATGAACGATGTTCTGAACTCAGGGCTTGCTGCTGAAAGAGTCTCAGAGATGAATAGTCGAACCCTCGGCCCTGTTCGGGGTACCAGGTGGGGTACGGAGTTGGGTGCGGAGACAAATCCATTGTCTGAGGTTGTGGTAGGTAGTATGCAGACGGCTGAACCGAGAGCTGGGATAGGTACGAGGCAGAATACAGCGGTGGGAGCTGGGGTAACTGCAGACCCGGTGGCTCTGGTAGCTGCAGATATGGGTGCTGGGGCAACTGCTGAGATGGGTGCTGGGGCAACTGGAAGGCTGAGTGCTGGGGTAACTGCAGGTCTGGGTACTGGGGTAACGGCAGGTCTGGGTACTGGGGTGACTGCAAGGCTGGGTGCTGGGGTAACTGCAGACCCGGTGGCTCTGGTAGCTGCAAGAATGGGTACTGGTGTAACTTCTGAGATGGGTGCTGGGGTAGCTGCAGTGCTGGATGCTGTGGTAGCTGGAAGGCTGGGTGCTGTGGTAGCTGCATGGATGGGTGCTGGGTTAGCTGCAGTGCTGGATGCTGTGGTAGCTGGAAGGCTGGGTGCTGGGGTAGCTGCAGAGATGGGTGTTGTGGTAGATGCAGGGCTGGGTGCTGGGATAACTGCCAGGCTGGGTGCTGGACCATGTACATGGAGGGGTTTTGGGACATGTACAGCAACGGATCTGGTGGCAGGTACGTGGTCGGATAAGCAGCAGAGGGCTGTTGTGGAGTGTCGACTTGGTGTTCCACTGCCACCTCCTTTGGGTGGGCTTTCTCTGGTCTTTCGGTAAAGGGATGGACAACTTGTTTGGTGCGAGCCTTGCGCGGCTGCTTGCTAGGGCTCTGAACCGTTTGCTTGGTATGGGGTAGGTTTGTCTTCCCAGTATGGCTTTCGACAGTTTCCTTGGTATTGGGTTGGACAGTTCCATTGACATGGGGTTGGACAGTTTCCTTGTCATGGAGTTGGAAAGTCTCCTCGTCGTGGAATTGGACAGTTTCCTTGCCGTGGGGTTGGACAGTTTCCTTGGCGTGAGGTTGGACAGTTTCCTTGGTGTGGGGTTGGACAGTTTCCTTGCCGTGGGGTTGGCCAGTTTCCTTGTCGTGGGGTTGGACAGTTTCCTTGGCGTGAGGTTGGACAGTTTCCTTGCCGCGGGGTTGCACAGTTTCCTTGCCGTGGGGTTGGACAGTTTCCTTGGTGTGGGGTTGGACAGTTTCCTTGGCGTGAGGTTGGACAGTTTCCTTGGCGCGAGGTTGGACGGATCAACTGGTCTTGTCTAACTCAGAGCAGTTGGTCCTGTCCCAAAGAATGGAACTCACTGAGCTCCACACCAGAGAATCAGTTCAGTCTCATATCAAGGAAATATCCTTGATATGAGACTGAACTGATTCTCTGGTGTGGAGCTCAGTGAGTTCCATTCTTTGGGACAGGACCAACTGCTCTGAGTTAGACAAGACCAGTTGCTCGTATGTCTGAGCCGGTTCTACGATAATGGTTTGTGCGGATTCGTTGGCACAAGACTGAACCGGTTGATCTGCATGAGCTGAAGCGGGCCGCTTGCCATAGGACTGGACCGATCCATTGGTATAAAGTGGAGATGGCTCGCTGGAAAGGGATTGGAGCAGTTGATCGGTGTGGATCTGGGCCTCATGTTGGGTATGGACCTGAACTTGCTCCCGATTATGATACTGGACTGATTTTTTAGCATTGAACCGAGCCGTATCAGTGGAATGAGCTATTATAATCGGTTGCTGGATACAGGACCGGGCTAGCTCCCTGCTATGGTATTGAGTCGGAGTCTCTGAGAAGGCTGTAGCCGGCTGCCCGGTTTGCGGTTGGCCGGGATCCTGGGCGTGACAGGGGACTGGTTGAGTGGTGGTTGCTATGGTGGAGTGGAGGATATGGTGGAGGCGAGGTGAAGATGGGGGAGGAGCTTGTCGCAGAGTCGGCAGGCAGGCCTCGGGGACAATCTCGTCCGGGTTTGTTCTCACCGTCTCTTGACGAGCCTCCTGCAAACGCAGACAAGAACGTCAACTAAGCCATCGACGATGAGCGGAGAGGAACACATATGTTGA
This sequence comes from Chirona hameri, assembly GCA_036785665.1. Lineage (NCBI taxonomy): Eukaryota > Metazoa > Arthropoda > Thecostraca > Balanomorpha > Balanidae > Chirona > Chirona hameri. The sequence goes on from JAXIVJ010002585.1 coordinate 49,333, forward strand.
GGACTCTGAGGTCGACGTACATACACGTTCCAGCAAGCAACAATGTCTGACATGGAATTGTCATAGTGCATCATAAAGCAAGAGATAGAGATGAGCAGAAATCTTCTAGATATCGAACCGTAATCAAAATAGCTATCACTTTTAAAAGCATATCTGTAAACTGAATAAGTACAAACGATCAAAATAGTCGACATAGCGGGCAGCCAAGCATGGCAACGCTCTCACCAACATTCCCGTACCTCGTATCCATATCCATCCATCACTGACCGTTTCCTGGAACCCTGCGGCGTCCTGCGTAGCGCTGCTCAGGCTGAGGTTCGAGGCACGCCTCTTCTTCCAGTGTCGACCAGTCTGGGCCTCTTTGTCGTCTACTTCTTCTGAGGCCACCTCAGGCCCCTGGTGGGAACCCTCCGTGCCCGGACGAAGCCTTTCCGTGCCCTGACTGGGATTCTCCGTGATCTGATGAGCCCTTTCCGTGCCCGGAAGAGGACCCTCAGGCCCCTGATGAGGACCAGCTGTGCCGGGATGGGCACTTCCCGTACCCGGACACACACTTTCCATGTCCTGACGAGATCTTTCTGTGCTCTGACTAAGACTCTCCGCCCACTGGCAATGCATTTCCGTGTGCTGGCGAGGCCTTTCCGTGGCCTGGTAAGGCCTCTCCGTGGCCTGGTAAGGCCTCTCAGTGTCCTGGTAAGGCCTTTCCGTGGCCTGGTAAGGCCTTCCAGTGTCCTGGTAAGGCCTCTCCGTGTCCTGGTAAGACCTCTCCGTGTCCTGGTAAGGCCTTTCAGTGTCCTGGTAAGGCCTCTCCATGTCCTGGTAAGGCCTCTCAGTGTCCTGGTAAGGCCTTTCCCTGGCCTGGTAAGGCCTTTCCCTGGCCTGGTAAGGCCTTTCCCTGGCCTGGTAAGGCCTTTCCGTGGCCTGGTAAGGCCTTTCCGTGGCCTGGTAAGGCCTTTCAGTGTCCTGGTAAGGCCTTTCAGTGTCCTGGTAAGGCCTCTCCGTGTCCTGGTAAGGCCTTTCCGTGTCCTGGTAAGGCCTTCCAGTGTCCTGGTAAGGCATTGCCGTGTCCTGGTAAGGCCTTTCCGTGGCCTGGTAAGGCCTTTCCGTGGCCTGGTAAGGCCTGTCTGTGTCCTGGTAAGGCCTGTCTGTGTCCTGGTAAGGCCTTCCCGTGTCCTGGTAAGGCCTTCCCGTGTCCTGGTAAGGCCTTTCCGTGTCCTGGTAAGGCATTGCCGTGGCCTGGTAAGGCCTCTCCGTGTCCTGGTAAGGCATTGCCGTGGCCTGGTAAGGCCTCTCCGTGTCCTGGTAAGGCCTTTCCCTGCCATGACTAGACCCTGCTATGTCCTGACGAGGTCTTTCAGTGTCTTGACGAGGTCTTTCACTGTCCTGGCAAGATCTTTCCGTGCCCTGATGAGGAATCCCCGGCTCCTGTCGTGGAACACTCTCCGTCTGATGGTGAGGAGGACCTTCCGTCTCGTGACGGCGGCGCTCCGGCTCCTCATGTGGACTCTCCAGCTCCTGGTGAGAACTGTCCAGTTCCGGGTGAGAACTCTCCAGTTCCTGGTGAGAACTGTCCAGTTCCTGGTGAGAACTGTCCAGCTCCTGGTGAGAACTGTCCAGCTCCTGGTGACAACTCTCCAGTTCCTGGTGAGAACTGTCCAGCTCCTGGTGAGAACTGTCCAGCTCCTGGTGAGAACTGTCCAGCTCCTGGTGAGAACTGCCCAGTTCCTGGCGAGAACTGTACAGCTCCTGGTGAGAGCTCTCCAGCTCCTGGTGAGAGCTCTCCAGCTCCTGGTGAGAACTCTCCAGTTCCTGATGAGAACTGTCCAGCTCCTGGTGAGAACTGTCCAGCTGCTGGTGAGAACTCTCCAGTCCCTGGTGAGAACTGTCCAGCTCCTGGTGAGAACTGTCCAGCTCCTGGTGAGAACTCTCTGCCCCCTGACAGAGACTCCTCGGCCCCTGGTGGAGACCATCTGACTCCTGATGGTGGTACCCTGGCTCCTGACGAGGACTTCCTTGCTGCTGACTAAGGCCTTCCGACCCTTGACGGCGAATCCCTGGCTCATGACGAGGACTCCCCGGCTCCTGATGAGGTCTTTCCGTTCCTTGGTGATGGCTCCCCAGCGGAGGAGGAGAGGGAGCGGTAACTTCCTCTGACCTCAGCGGTCTGGCGCCGTTCCTGCCGTTTGTCGGACCCGCTCCCCGACTGGGAAGTCCGTCCTCTGAGGTCAGAGACTCCGTCCTGTACGAACCAGGTAGCCATATCACAATTCACGTTAGTTTAAAGTAAATTGCAAATGAAACCGTATATACACAAAATACTGCAAAAGCAATCGCTGTTATATAGAAGATTGGTAACTAAGGTCTTTAACAAACCTTTCACACATAACGCAATGAAAACGAAGGTATGAATGCATACAAATGTGCTACATAGCTGAAGAGAAAGTGTTCCTTTTCATCAGGACAGTCATGTATCAGTTACGTCTCTGAGAACACCATCAACACTGCGATTCTTTGGGGACATAGTGGATAACGTTAAACGTACCCGTTGGCCTGATCGTGGTATTTTAGGGGAGAGCTGGTGGACCAGCAGTAGATGCCGTCCAATGATGATATCGTTTTCATCCTGTACAGCTTCAGCGGTAATTCTTGAGGCGGCTGGTCGGTAGCATCTCCGCCGTTCCCTGCTGCCACCGCTGCCGCCGCTGGCGCCGCTGTCACCGCCACCCCGCCACCTGCTGCCATCCCAGTGTTGGCCTGTGCTACTCCTTCCCCGACCCCAACCCTTGCCAGCCCTGCGTGCCCTGCCACCCGCGCCGCACCAGCAGCAGCCATCGCTTCAGCAGCCTCAGCAGCCATCGCTTCAGCAGCCTCAGCAGTCGGGCATAGTACCCGCGCCTCAGCTGCAGCCATCGCTTCAGCAGCCTCAGCAGCCATTGCTTCAGCAGCCTCAGCAGCCATCGCTTCAGTAGGCTCAGCAGTCTGGCATAGTACCCGCGCCTCAGCTGCAGCCATCGCTTCAGCAGCCTCAGCAGTCTGGCATAGTACCGGCGCCTCAGCTGCAGCCATCGCTTCAGCAGCCTCAGCCGCCCGGCATAGTAGCCCCAGTCCCGCCGCTGCCTTGGACACCACCTCTCTAGCTCGACCTGCTCCGCTGCTTCCATTCTGCACTGGAACGAATGCTGAGCGGGAGCCCTCGCGCTGCGGGCTGTTAGGCGGTCTGCTGTTAGCCGACCTGCACCTAGAGAGTAGGATCTGCAGATGCTGCCTGGGCGGAGGCGAGAGCTTGGCCGTCGAAGTCGCCGGCATCGCCGCTGGGACAGGCCGCAACAGAGGCGGGCCGAAGGCGGGGGAATCAGTGAGCGCTCGGGCGGACACTTCTGGACTGCCGAGTCGAGGCGGCTGGGAGTCGGTTTCCGTGTCCGTCAAGGTTACCACTGGGGTCCCAGTCGGTGTCACAGCTGGTGTGCTTTCTACTGAAGACGTGCCCGGGACATCGGTCGAGCCAGCTCCAGGCCGAGAGTGGAAAACACCCTGCTTTGAAGCGGAGCCCAGCCGGACTCTATACGTCTCACTAGTTGCCGAATTCCCCCGCCTTTCACCAGCTGCTCCCTCCAACGCCGGGACACTCGGACGCGAACTAGCCGCTCCCTGCACCGTCGCCGACCCAGACTGGGCTCCGGTATCACCAGTAGCGCTGTTCCAGGCGTTGGCGGCGGCCTCAGCGCAGTTGAGTTCCGGAGAACTGCGCGTCTTCCGCTTCTTTCCTCTGCGACTGCTCCGATTGCAGTCGGGCGGGTCGAGCGGCAGCACACGGCTCAGGTCGTGTACAGGCGGGTCGGATTCCACCTGGCGAGTCCGACGCGTGGCGTAGCCGCTGTGTCGCCTCGCGCTGACCACCACTGGCGGTGTGAAGTCGGGGTCGGACGCCCGGGACTCGTCAGCCGAGTCCTTCGACAGACTCCGACTCTTCTTCTCGTCCTCCTCGTCCTGTCGGCAGCAGCGGGGTCGTTAACTAAAATTTGTCATAAGCCACGTCAGTCCGTACGGCCGAGAAGCTACAACTTTGAACCTAGGGATGTCACTTTAGTTTGCACTGTCGGGAAAGAACTTCGTAAAGTAAGTTTCTGTTTAATCTACCAAAAGTTATGGAGACCTGGGGTACGAGAGTTTTCGAAAGACTATTATTTCCATGCAACGCACGTAGGCCGAGCATTAACCTTATTAGTGTCGGGGAGGGGCTAAAACGACCCCCCCCCCCCGAGGTTTTTCCGCTTCTGACCCCAATCGAGTAAAGATACGGCCATCAAACTTTTGACTTATACTAATTATGCATTGGGCACATTTTGGCATAATGCTGAAAATGTTTAGCTCACCAGGGGCGGTTTCAGGCGTGGTTTTTAGGGGGCATGTTTTGGTTTTCAGAGTGACTTTGCTTTCAAAGCGAATCGATTCCCATTATCTAACCTTTGTAGATACGAGCTTACGACTTTCACGCCTGTTATTGATGCTCTTTGTGGACATGTCTAACATTTCTTTCATTTTTGGATTGCGCATGGGCGGCTCCAGGGACGATTTTTGGAAGGCATTTTTGGTCACTGGCAAGTGGAATTACATGGAAATCTGACTGATAATAATTTCATACTCAGTGAATCTTCTTAGCTATCCTCTGCACACCTTGTGCGATATTTTCCCTATTTTTGGGTGCCCACAGGCGACTCCAGAGACGGATTAGGGGGGGGGGCGTCTACCAAGGCGGCGCTCTTAGCTGCATCTTATACATGATATTTGCCAATGACATGAGCCAGTGTGTGCCTGACGACGTCACGGTCGTTCAATTCGCCGATGATTCACAGGTCCTGATCAGCGGGCGAAAGCTTGACCTGCAGCAGCTTACCGCCCGAATGGAAGCTGCGCTCGGCTCACTGTACCAGTGGTTCTGTCACAACGGTGTGAACATAAACGGAAAGAAGACCCAGATGTTGGTCTTGGGCACACCAGCCATGCTGAGAGACTTACCACCGGTGACACTGAGTTTCTGCGGGACTGTGATTCCCGACTCGAGACAGGTCAAAAATCTTGGCCTCACAATCGACCGACATCTCAACTATCATAGCCATATAGACACCATAACCAACAAGTGCACGGGCATGCTCATCGCCTTGAGCCACGCGCGACACGTGATCCCGAACTCGTCTCTGAAAAACATAGTCCAGGCACTGGTATTGTCAATGGTGCGTTACTGCATAGCTGTGTACGGCTCGTGTGGCGCAGTTCAGCTGCACCGCGTCCAGAAAATCATCAACTTCCGTGCTAGAGTCGTGACCGGCCGACGGAAGTACGATCATATAACAGACGCCATCTGACAACTCGGTTGGCTTACTGCGAAACAGTTGGTAGATTACCACACTGTGAGCTCTGTGCAGATGGCCATTGTAACCGGACAACCAGAGTGCATCAGCGACAGCATTTGGCCGCGGGAAAACGAGCAACATACGCATGCCACCAGACGAGCTGACCGGTTCACAATGCCGCGAATGCGCACAGAGACGGGGAAAAGACGACTGTGCAGCAGAGGAGTGAGCACACTGAACAAACTAGGGATAGACCCAAGCGCAGCGGCGTTCCGGACCAACCTAAAGCGCACGATATTGGACGGATAGAGGCGAAATGATGTCTGTGCAAACGACTGAACTGTGATGTGTATTATACGTGTACCTGAATTTATGCCCTTGTTAACAGAAATGACGTGCATCTTTTAAAAGCCATGTCCATCGTGGATGAGTTGCGAAATACATCAATCAATCAATCAAGGGCATGTGCTTGACTCCGTACACATGCACATTGTGTTTAGTAACTCAAAACGTAATTTTGCAGTGAGTTAGCTCGTGCAGTATCATCTGAATCTGCATGGATCACTGCATTGTGTGGCATAGGCGGTCCCAGGGAGAGGTGGGACGCAAGTGCATGGCCCAATGTTACGGGCGGCTCCAGGGATGACATTAGGGGAATTGTAGACCCACGACGTGTAACAACATATCAAAAGATCAAATTGAAACTTGATGACCTGTTTTAGCAATGCCTTGCACACGTTCCGTATTTTTGTCCTTTTTAGGTTGCCCAAGGGCGACGCCAGCGACGGATTTTTGGAGGCAAACAAAATGGCTGGACCCATCTCACGTCACCAACAACGACGTCAGAGCGCACGCCACGGCCGTGTGGCGGCGCCCTCGTACCGGCACGCACGTGCCCCAGTGGAATCTCCACCCAGTGGCGAGAATTTGCCCACCCAGTTGTAAACTATGAAATTACGGCCATCCGTATTCTCCCATCCCCTCTCGGTGACCAAAATGCAACAAAAGAACCATTCTGGCATCGGTAGTCATTTTTCCTGTTTGGAAGCATTTGGATGCGCATGAAAAGAGTCCATCAGAGAGAAAACCTACGGAGTCGAGTCATTATTCTAGTCATTCATTATGATCAGTCATCTGGGTAGTTGTTACCCAGACACACAGCACAGTCGCTGCTATACTAACTGATGCACTGGACATTCCTCATTACTCTGTGATTTGGGAGATTTTGAGAGTTCAGATATAATAAAATAAATATGGTTAACTGCGTTCACGATATCAGCGCCTTTCCATGCAAGACGCGTCATTCCAGCAGAGTCCGGTTAAGATGGATGCGAAGTTAAAAACACAAATCCACGCTAAAAACTAGACACAGTGAAAATTTAAAAGTTAGGAGAAAAAACCACTCCGCCGGCCTATACATGTTTGTGAACTGTTTCAGCACGGAATCCTTGCTGCGGCGATACTGGCGATACTGGCGGCGATACTGGCGGCGATACTGGCGGCGATACTGGCGGCGATACTGGCGGCGATACTGGCGGCGATACTGGCGGCGATACTGGCGGCGATACTGGCGGCGATACTGGCGGCGATACTGGCGCGAGTGCCGAGTTTCCGGGCTGTGGCAGTGGCGGCTGGCAGTGGCGGTATTTTCGGATGGGGGGCAAAGAAACCCAGGGACCCCTTGGCCAAAAGTCACCCCACCGAAGAAGAAAAAACGCGAAATGGTATCTCCTCGGATTTAGGCCACTATATTTTGCAGGGCCTCTAAATGGTCGCAACAAAACGTCAGACAAGCCCGTAACCCATGGCTGTTGAAGTATTGGGCCTTCCGAGGGCCCACCTCAGGCCTACAGAGGGCCCATCAGGCCTTCCAAAGGCCCACCTCAGGCCTACCGATGGCCCTCATGCCTTCCGAGGGCCCTCTCAGGCCGAGCCCCCCCCCCCCCCCCCCCAGGCCGAGGGCCCCCCTCAGGCCGAGGGCCCGCCTCAGGCCGAGGGCCCGCCTCAGGCCGAGGGCCCGCCTCAGGCCGAGGGCCCGCCTCAGGCCGAGGGCCCGCCTCAGGCCTACAGAGGGCCCCCCTCAGGCCTACCGAGGGCCCCCCTCAGGCCTACCGAGGGCCCCTCAGGCCTACCGAGGGCCCCTCAGGCCTACCGAGGGCCCCTCAGGCCTACCGAGGGCCCCTCAGGCCTACCGAGGGCCCCTCAGGCCTACCGAGGGCCCCTCAGGCCTACTGAGGGCCCCTCAGGCCTACCGAGGGCCCCTCAGGCCTACCGAGGGCCCCTCAGGCCTACCGAGGGCCCCTCAGGCCTACCGAGGGCCCCTCAGGCCTACCGAGGGCCCCTCAGGCCTACCGAGGGCCCCCTCAGGCCTACCGAGGGCCCCCTCAGGCCTACCGAGGGCCCCCTCAAGCCTACCGAGGGCCCCCTCAGGCCTACCGAGGGCCCCCTCAGGCCTACCGAGGGCCCCCTCAGGCCTACCGAGGGCCCCCTCAGGCCTACCGAGGGCCCCCCTCAGGCCTACCGAGGGCCCCCCTCAGGCCTACCGAGGGCCCCCCTCAGGTCTACAGAGGGCCCCCCTCAGGCCTACAGAGGGCCCCCCTCAGGCCTACCGAGGGCCCACCTCAGGCCTACCGAGGGCCCCCTCAGGCCGACTGAGGGTCTGCCTTAGAGGGCCCCTCAGGCTGGCTCGGACACCTCAGGGCCCTCGGGGCCCTCTGGGTCTTTTTTTGGTTAGAAAATGTACAACTTACTTCTTGGAGGGCCCCTGTTACAAATTAATGGGGGGGGGGGGGCAAAATCATATGTCCCCCTCTACTTCTTCATGTTCGGGCCACGGGGACTCCAGTCTGCAGCAGAGAAAATGATACAGACTAAGAACTGAGCAGAGGGGCGCCCGGCAAAGATCAGAAGTAAACCGAGAAGCCTTAGAAAATTGGTAACAGAAGAGAAAATCGAAGTTATTTAAATTTGTCACTAACGGGCGTCGTTACTAACGGCAAGTAATCAGTTGTGGAATTTGTTTGTTTTTGCCCTCGAAGCGGCGCGAACAATTCTTCTGCCTATATTTAATTAAGAATGAATTACTTTGATTAACAGATTTGATATAAAATGGACATCGACTGCATTTTTAACAGAGCAAAGTAATGCATACGAACATCATAAACTGGTACGACCGGTTTAGCTCCCTTTATACTAGGTTTAATTTTATACATGATTACTATTTGATAACCCTAAATGTTTCTAGCGGCTTGGGGCGCTGCCATCTTCGCCGTTTGCAAGCTATAAAAGCAGAATTTTGCTAATGTAGGGTCTAGAAGAAAAATCTGCGCGTAACTGTCCTGAAACGTCACGAGTATTAATATTAAGAAGAAAGACAGCCACAGAACAATTGCGCCGCCAAGAGGCGCGAAATTTTTGGTTTGGGAAGACTGGCGCACTATTTTGCTATTTGAATCAGACCATAAGGGTATCACGAGGAAATGAGACTGAAGCAAAGGGGAGGACCAACAAACATGTTGCCCCCCACCCCCTTTAGGGCTAAAGGCGCCCCGGAACCGCCGGTGCCCCTCTCCCCATAATCTAAGCCCGCCTCGCCAAAATGCCCATCCAGTCCAAAATCCTTACGGGAGGCACTAGTGCCCGTCTCTGCGCGTAGAACTCAATACGATATCATGTTTTTGCGTAACGTTTTCACCGGCAAAGTCCGTTCATCATTTGTATTAGTCATTCTCACTCAATGTACCCTGCCGCGCCACAAGATAAAAGGCTCGAACTCTGTTCAGCATTCCATGTGCCAGGGTGTCAACTGTGAGAGAGGGTATTTTTGTGAGACTGCCCAGACTGGCTAATAGGCTCGTAGAGAAATGTTCCACAGTGGACCTGTTCTCAGACACTTCTCTCATCATTCCGTAGCAAAGTAAGGTCATATGTCGCTTCATTGTAAGTAGGCGTTATGTAAGTTTTATTTGTTACTGGTGTCGAAATGTTACTTGTTATTTATATTTAATTTTATATTCGTTTTCATTTTTACCTTTGTCTTCATTTTTGCTATTTTATCTTTACTATTTCATCACATATTTCTTATTTCTGATTTTATTCTTATATTTTAAATCCATTTGTGTCATTCAACAGCTTTTAACCATCACTTTTATATTATAGGGGATATTTAGGTGATCTTTGTTTTATTATTAGAGCCTATAGGTATAGATGGCTATGGGTGAGGGATATAATGTGATCTTTTAAGTATGTGAATGCGTGTGGTTTTATCTGTGCGACTTCGCCCATAAATGGTTCACCCCGCCGGCCGCCGGATGTTAAATAAATAAATAACAAATAAATAAAATTCATTTTTTCCCTCCTTTTTTGCTACCTGTATCCGCCAATGGCAATATTTTGCATATTTGTGAATAAAAGAATGTAGTTCAAGCTGCAAGGAATCGAATGCTGCTTTCCCAGGGTTAATCGGTCCAGCTGTTTCCGATATACGAAGGGCCGAATAGCCCCCCCCCCCCCCCCTGACAGTGTTGTATCTTTTTAGCCAGACAGTAATCGGGTTAAAATCCGAAAAAGTTGGGGACGAGTCCAGCGTTCCCCCTATTGCGATGCCCATGCTAGTGATACACTCATCCTCACTTCAAAATTGCACATGCTTGTCAATTGGATGATACATCCCTTTTTTTCCGCTACTCTGCTGCATTATGAAGCGGTTTTAATGACGGAGATTCGAAATGGTGATAGTTTTCGGATGAGAAAATAGCTTTAACAATATTGAAAAGCAATAACGGATTAGTACATCTTTTGTAGGTACTTCCTCTGCGTATCTTCGTTAAAATTTGACAGTCACTCCTTCACTCTATTTACTACACACCTACACGGTAATTTGAAGGCACCATTGAATTATAAAACATTTAAACCAACTGCTGTTGGCTCACATATCGTACCATTGTCGAATATAAAGGTACTGTGCCGTTGTATTAGTCATAAGGACAGTTTGTTTTGAACCAATTTTCAGAGAGATACGATTCCATATTTGGACACGAAGGCTAGAGAATGACACGATTCGTGTAAATATGCAATGATTCTTGAAATAATGCATTGCATTTAGGATTTGTAGCAAAATAAATAAACAAAAATGGCGTTAAACATACAACAGGATTCAGGAACGATAGCTAGAATGGAAAAATGAGCAGACCAAACGCACAACATGTCATCTTTCAGGGACGTAGGAACGTCACGAAAAGTGTGTGTTGGAGGGGGGGGGCAGTTAAATTTTTGTATCGTCTTGAGAGAAACCCAATTCCCTATGGAATATTTATTTGCAGAATTGGGCTCTTCCCGTCTCGGCGAATATTTTGCCATCCAATCTTACCTCACCAAGCAAAAAAAAAATATGTTAGCAAAACAATGGCCAAAAGTGAGGTGGCCATGTCCCCCTCCCCCTGCCACGTGAAAGATGAATAAGCGATCATTGTGCCGATAAACTCAAAATAGAACCATGTGGAAACTTCGTTCCATGCACATATTAAACGTTCAAAGTGTTGGTGTATTCGAAGAGCTTTGAACTTCCAGGCACGTCTAATAGATGGCACCACCTAAAACGCCTGATTGTATGCTGTACCGCATGACATGGTACAACAACGTCTAATAGATGGCACCACCGGATTTGCCCGATTGTATGCTGTACCGCAGCACATGGTACCAGAATCGTCTAATAGATGGCACCACCTAAAACGCCTGATTGTATGCTGTACCGCAAGACAATAGAATGCGTGACAGGCCGACACCTTCGTTCGCTGGAACCATGGGCGTCGAAGGGGGGGGGGGGGGGGGGGCGCTTATCCGCAATAGTTATTTTCCAGCTAGAGCCGTGAATATAAATATAGCATATTCCTCGTCGATGCTCGAATGCGATTATATCGTCCCGAGGTCACCGATGACCTTGATACCTTGACCCACGGTAATTGTTTGACCTGAGCTCACGAATCGAAATGAGCCAAAATAGCGAAAATGTTATGCCAAATGAACCAAAATAATGTAAAATAGATGCCAACGAAACCAGTACCACAAAATGATAAGCCACTCGAGGTCAATAAATGTCATCGAAAGTCTTCAGAAGTCAGTGACGTCGGCTGACCTCTGAAAGGTCATCTGTCAGCTGACCTCTGAAAGGTCAGCGAATCACCTCAGTGGAACACGTAGATGTCATCTGTTTACCAGTGTTTATCAACAACCCAAAACGACTACCACGAATAGGCCAACAACCCAAAACGACAACTAGACTATAAATTTGACACTCGATGGCCCCTGAACAGACTCAATGGGCCCCTGGGCAAGCTCGGGAGGCCCATGAACAGACTCAATGGGCAGGTTTTTTGGGCATCTATGTGGACTCAATGGGCCCCTGGAAATGCTTGAGGCCCTGGGCAGGTTTCTGGGCCCCTGAGTGGGCTACATGGGCCCCTGCAGTGGTGCACGCAGGGCGGGGGGAATCAAAGGGGTCAGCTGACACCCCCCCCCCCAATGTGAGGGGATCCGCATCACAAAGACCCGTATTCTGTTCCATACCTGGCAGGGGCCCGTTCTTAGTAGGGCCTGATCGAGGCAGGGGCCCGGTGCTGGCAAAGGCGTGATATGGGGCCCGGTCAGGACGAGGGCCCGGACACAACAGGGCCCGCTCCTTGCAAATTATTTTATACGGGTCCCCTCCTGATAGGAGCCGTTCCAGGTAGGAGCCCGTTCCGGGTAGGGGTCCGTTCCTGGTGGGGGCCCGTTCCTGGTGGGGGCCCGATCAAGGCAGGGCCCCGGTACTGGCAGAGGCGTGATATGGGGCCCGGTCAGGTGGAGGGTCCGGTCACAACTGGGCCCGGTCCTTGCAAATTATATTTACGGGCCGTTCCTGGTAGGGGACCGGTCTTGGTCAGGCCCGATCGAGGCAGGGGCCCGGTGCTGGCAAAGGCGTGATACGGGGACCGGTCAAGACGAAGGCCCGATCACAACAGGGCCCGCTCCTTGGATTTTGTATACGGGCCCGTTACTGGTAGGGGCCCGTTCCTGGTAGGGGCCCGATCAAGGCACGGCCCCGCTGCTGGCAAAGCGTGATATGGGGCCCGGTCAGGTCTAGTTTCTGGCCAAAACTAGTGGCTAGAGCAAACATGAACTAAATGATCCCTTTACAACTGAGAAATATGCGTCGTTTTTTCCCCATAAGGTTACATTGAAAAGGTCACCATTATAACTTGACCTTAGTTCACCGATATAGAAAATCCGAGATATTGTAGTCCTTAATGACGTCAAGACGTGCCATGAGTTTTATATCGCTCGACTAACCACTGTGCCGGTGGTGCTACCTAGTTGTTGGTGGTCATGTCATTTGACCTGACCTGGTGACTTGACCTGACCTGCCCGGGACCCGATCTTTTGCAAAAACGTGGCTTAGCTATTCATTTCAAGTTGCTGAAAGTTTCAAGTCGATATCTCTGAGTTTTGTATTATGGCGGCAAAACAACTAAGGGGGGGAACAAGCGTCATAATTTGGGCCAATTTCTCAAATTGACTCAATTTCCAAAGACACAATTAATTCATGCAGGGGCGTAACCACGAGCTCAAAGTTACTGGGTACACTGGCTGACCACAAACGCTTAGTTCCGTCCTAAAAATACCTCCACCTCTCCCAAGAAAAAAACTACACAAATTTGAGCCAATTAAATTTCTAGTGCTGAGTTTTTTAAGTTTTCTATTTAACTAATTTTAACTATATTGTATACAGCTGCATCATTGGGAACTGATGGGCTGTCACGTCTCCCTAATGCCGATGGCACAGCCTTCATCAAAGCCTTATGTTGTTGTAGTTGCGCCCATACCGGGGCGCCCCGGCTCCAGCGGCAGCAGGGGCGCCTACAGGGACGCCACGTAAAAAAATGGTACTGAAAAATTGGCGTTGGGGGCGACATCACACGGTATCGCGCAACGTAGCGACAAGCGGAAACTCGAGACAAGCTCTATCGAAAGTACTTAGGTCATTTTTATTTCCGGTCAATATTCAGGTCACCAGAGGTCACCACAGATCAAACTCCAGCTATATGTATAAGAGTGTCCTTGATAAAACAGTATAATCTCGATAACTAAGAGATAGCGACGCGCGTAAACAACATTCGAAAGTTAATTGAATGTTTTGCTGTCGCTAAGGTTCCATCAGAATTGACCAAAGGTCAATAGTTAGGTCAGCAGAAGCCATTTAATATGAAACATTGTAATAATTGCCGAATTGTTTTTGTAAGAAATAACTTTTGACAGACGCTCCAGAGGGCCCAGTCTGACCGCCATATGGCCCACTGACCTCCAGAAGCCCTCTGGATACCATTGGACCCCCTCTGGCTTCCAGAGAGCCCATTCTGACATCCCGAGGGCTCATCTGGATACTAATCTACCCCCTCTGGCTTCCAGTGGGCCCAGCCTGACTTTCAAATGGCCCACTCTGGCCTTCCGAGGGTCCCTCTGGCTTCGCGACGGACACTTTCGCTTTCAGAGGGCTCATTCTGACCTCCCAGAGGGCCGCCTCCGGCTTCCAGAGGGCCCCTTATGGCCTCCAGAGGGCATACTCTGACCTCCAGAGGCCAGACGGCCCACTCCGGCCTCCACCTCCAGAGGGCCCATCGCTGCCGCCACTTTCAGAGGGCCCACTTCCAGGCACGTAGCCAAGGGGAGGGGACGGGTGCGGCACGGAGGGGCCCAGGGCAGGTCGGAGGGCCCTTTGAGCATGTCGGCAGGGCGATAAAGCAGCCAGCGCAGTCCGACCAGAAGAGTCGCTGGGCAGATCGGAGGGGCTCCTGGGCAAGTCAGAGGGGCCCCTGGCTAGACAGAAAGGGTCCCTGGGCCGGTCGGAAGGACCCTTGAACATGTGGAATAAGTTCCTAGCCAGACTGGAGGGGCCCCTGGACAGGTCGGGACACCTGAGCATGTCGGCAGGACAAAGCAGCCAGTGCAGTCCCTGGTCAGGTCGGAAGGACCTCTGAACAGGCTGAATGGGTCCGTTGACACACAAGAGGGGCTTCTTGGAAATCAATTATAGAGATGGCAATCAATTCTTAAATAAATTCCGACGACCATGCCTACTGGGGGGGGGGGGGGGGGGGGTCACCCGAGTTTACCTCGTAGAGGTCAAATAACAGAAATGTTACATCATGGAGCTTTGCATTTGGCACAAGTGGTGGATCTAGTGAAAATTTCCCAATTTAGCCATTTCCTATAGATTTATAAGTGTTTTCATTGAAATCTACCTGACCTTAGGTCACCGATATAAACAAAATCGAGATAAGCGAATTGTAGATGCTTATCACTATCACCTGATGACATCCTGTGAGTTTCAAACCGTTTGGTCAATCACTTTGGCTGTGGCACGACCGCAAATATGGAGGTAGAGTCACTTGACCTGGTGACCTGACCCGGGATCTAGGCAATAGCACACCCCGGGATGACCTGGGGGCAACAATTTCACTTGATCTCGTATTTCTGTTTCCAATGTAGCTCGATAATTGTGATCATCCAGGGGCTCAGATCTGGTAATTCAACCACTTCATGGTTGAATTCCGTGGGATTAATCAGTTGATCATATCCTTCATTCTTCATTGCCCAGTCGAAGGTCAAAAGTAACCTCTACTAGATGATAAATTTAAGATTTAATTTGTTGGAATATATCCAAATAGAGATTAATTTAATCATGTAGTGTTATATTACGAAGTGCTATTACCTTAAATATGATTTATCCACTGCATGATTCATAGATTTCCTTCGTGCGTAGTGCATCCACCTCGATGTTTACAACAAATGCGGTCCAAAAAGATGGCACTCCGATAAACCACAGGCAAATTTGCTGGAAAATTATTGACCGTACTGCATAACGCCATCTAATGGTAAATATAGTACCTGTAGTACGCAATACTACCGCATGGCGATTTCCATCATATATGCTGCCACCTAGCGGTTAAACATCGAAATCTGTGAATAGAGGACACTACTGTTTTATGAACTTGTTGAAACGACTCTTATATACTAAAGATTCGACTCGTATATACCGTCACCCAGGAGCTCCGTCACGGAGGGGGACGTTTCCACCTCATTCTCGAGCCAGGGGAGATTATCCCCCCAATTTTCCCCGACAAACTAGAACTCAGTGTTCAGTTGTACTCATTAGGTACTTGTTACCTCTCCCACAGTACCGTACTACAGTACCTGTAGTACGGTACTGGGGTACCCTCCCCACCGCGTACTACGGTACCTGTAGTACGCGATACTACCGCATGGCGATTTGCATCATATATGCTGCCACCTAGCGGTGAAACATCGAAACCTATGAATAGAGGGCACTGCCATATGAACTTGTTGAAACGACTCTTAGGTATATACTAATGACTCGACGACACGTATAACGACTCGTATATACCGCCACCCAGGGGCTCCGTCACGGGGGGAGGATAGGGGGACGTGTCCCCCTCGTTCTTGAGCCAGGGGAGATTACCCCCCCCCCCAACTTTCCGCGACGAACAACTAGAGCTCAGTGTTCAGTTGTACTCATTAGGTACTTGTTACCTCTCACCGGTCCCCCCTTGTTCAACAAGTTTTCGCTGACTGTGACGCTCCACCAGGGGTGGATCCAGAATGGGTGGTTTGGGTCAGCTTGAGGGAGGCAAATCCCAAAAAGTCTCACAATTCTGAAAACTCATCGGATTTCGCTTGCTTGTGCATCGATAACTGATTTTAAACAAACTTTCCTTAGTAAAAGTGGCTTAGATGTTATATTATCTCAGGAAATGTGTGAAATTTGCGCCGATTTCAGGTGGTTTGGGGGGCTATACCTGTGGGATCGATTGACCTGGCCCGATTAATTTTATAGAACATTTACTGACCGTAATCGACAATTCGGCTGGAGTCATTGTTGCGAATTGGTCCGCGGTCTGGCTATTAATCTATGAATTTAAATTCAACATTATCTACACACAACAAAATGTGAAAGGATTTATATTCTAACCATTTAAAGGGATTATACGGGTTTCCGTCCTGAAAGTAAATGCACTCTTTGCAGTTGTATGAGCTTTAAACACGTTTAAGACATATAGCAGGGACCTCAATGCTCATTAAGTCCATTATTTCAGCAATTGTCAGCGTTAAAACTTGGGCGTTTTTCGAGACTAGTATCAGATAGTACCAGATACTTGATCGGCACTACTGTCCACCACTTTTATCTTAAAGGGACATTGCCACCTTTCTGAAAGTGTCAAATATACGCCGGTTGTACCCGAAAATATGAAGTAAGTGCTGCTGAAAACGATGGTGATATTTTTTTCCCTCGAAAACTTCACTCAATTTATAATAATTAAGTTTTTTAAAATTTGGGTTGATGACGTCATTATTGAGCTAAATAGCTATAGATAAATCCTTTACGCTGCCAAAGTTTAGCACAATTTTTGTCAGACAATTCTGGCGATTCAAATACAAGCAGGTACCAGGTAAACTGTGTCGCACTCACTTGACCACCGAAGTCTTGTCACTGAAAGCTCCACATACCACACATCGAATTCTTGGCATCGTTTGAACATTGCATTAGAGTTTCACTTTATAGAAGTCTAGTTATCCTGATATAACCCACGGTAAATATAATACACCCAGCGATCGAGAAACGAAACACGTAAATATCTCCAAGGTTTACCTTAAAACAAGTCGACTATCATCACCATTGGGTAAAGAGAGACGTCATAGGCTTTAAACCCCTATTCAAATACACGTGGGGTTTATTTGTTACAATTGTCAAGACCAAGCTCGAATTTGTTTTCGAATAGACCTATGTGGTTGTTTTAACTGCTACCCTACTTATTTTCAAAGCAAATCCAACAACATGGCTATCTCAACTCAAAACTAATGTTAAGGTGGGAATGTCCCTTTAAAGGAAATAGTTCACCTTCGGAAATTCTTCAAAACACGATTTTATTATATTTTTAATACAGTTTCTTTTTTCTTTTCAAAAATGGTCCTACATCACGCCAATTCAGGACAAAAGGTCGTAAATTGTTAATGTTATGGTGTGCGTTATTGGTCTGCGCATGCTCCATGCAGTGCTGGCACTTTCAGACTGTACGGTATATCATATGCGCCGCATTCCTTCGCCAAAAAGTCAAATATCTTCGGCTGGAGAGTCTTTTCAGCCAAGAAAAGTTCCAGATAAGGATTTCTAAACATGGGCTACAAAACTGCTATTTCAGTTCAAAACCCCATGTTGAAGGTGAACTATTTCCTTTAAGATCAATTTTAGAGTGTTGAATGATCTGAAAGTCCTACACTGGATCACAAAATTATCATGCAATTCAAAACTGACTGGACTTTGTATTACTACACACTGTTCGTTGAGGTTTTACGTTTTCATGGTTTTCATCTTATCTCTGGCCTTTAGCGTTGAGAATTTGGTAGTGGCGTATTAATTTTTTGGCATGAAAATTCATGAAAAATATAGAATTTTATGGGAAAACTAGGTAACTGCTGCTGTCGTTGGAACAAAGAAAGTGTATTCTCTTTTAAATATTGCTTATTTTACCGGAAATATGCCATAAGTGGTGTTTTTATTAGCATAAAAGAGATGACTGGCTCTGCCTCAGCCGGTCCTGCAGAAAACATGCGGTGGCATCACCGCGCACTTTGGAATGTCCTTACATGCAGAAGAGGTAATTTCCAGAAAAATGTGGCTACGGTCGGACTTTTACCACCTTTATAAGTACGTTGTACTATGTAACTCAATTATTCTGGGAAAACCCGTATAATCCCTTTAAAGGGATTATACGGGTTTTTCCCAGAATAATTGAGTTGCATAGTAAAACGTACTTATAAAGGTGGTAGAAGTCCCACGGTAGCCACATTTTTCTGGAAATGACCTCTTCTGCACGTAAGGACATTCCAAAGTGCGCGGTGATGCCACCGCGTATTTTCTGCAGGACCGGCTGAGGCAGAGCCAGTCATCTCTTTTATGCTAATAGAAACACCTCACGTATGGCATATTTCCGGTAAAATAAACAATATTTGAAAGAAAATAAACTTGTTTTGTTCCAACGACAGCAGCAGTTGCCTGTTTTCCCATAAAATTCTATATTTTTCATGAATTTTCATGCCAAAAAATTAATACGCCACCACCAAATTCTCAACGCTAAAGGCCAGAGAAAAGAAAACCACAAAAACACAAAACCTCAACGAACAGTGTGTAGTAATACAAATTCCAGTCAGTTTTGTATTGCATAATAATTTGTGATCCGGTGTAGGACTTGCAGATAATTAAAAACTCTCAAATTGATCTTAAGATAAAAGTGGTGGACAGTAGTGCCGATCAAGTACTCGTTATCTGATACTAGTCTCGAAAAACACCCAAGTTTTAACGCTGGTAATTTCTGAAATAATGGACTAAATAAGCATTGAGGTCCCTGTTATGTCTTAAACGTGTTTAAAGCTCATAGAACTGCAAAAGAGTGCATTTGCTTTCAGGACGGAAACCCGTATAATCCCTTTAAAGGAAACCAGTCACTTTGCCAAATCGCTGTGAACGTGCTAATTAAGAGTATTCGTACCTGAAAATGTTGAATATGGCATTGGTTTGGCTGCAAGATATACCTCCCCAAAACTTTTTTTTGCAATATATTTATAAAACAGACTCGCATATTCAGTATATATTGGGATAAGTGGCGCGGATTTCAGAAGTGGCGCATGATGTTATGACATTGTGCTTCGAAAGAAGGTGTGAAAGAGTCTGAAAATATGTAGAAATAATTATGTATAAAAGTTGTAAGTACAAATGTAATGATTATCCTATAATTGTTTACATAACTAGCATAATATTGGCATTGGCGAAGGGTTCGCTCGCTGGTCCAGTAACGCTGCTTTTAAAGTGACTATCCCACCTTAATATTATATTCGAGTTGAGATAGCCATTTTTATGGCTAGGCAAATGGCTAGGCATTGAAACTAGGTATGGTAGCAGTTAAAACAACCACAATGATCTAATCAAAAAGATATTAGAGTTTTATTTTGACATCTGTAAAAAATAAGGCCCATGTGTATTTTAATAGGGACTCTAAACCGACAGCGTAGTCTCTTTACCCAACTGGTAATGATATAGTCGACTTGTTTTAAAGGAAATAGTTCACCTTCAACATGGGTTTTGAACTGAAATAGCAGTTTTGTAGCCCGTGTTGAGAAATCCTTATCTGGAACTTGTATTGGCTGAAAAGACTCTCCAGCCGAAGATATTCGACTTTTTGGCGAAGGAATACGGCGCATATATGATGTACCGTACCGTCTGAAAGTGCCAGCACTGCCATGGAGCATGCGCAGACCAATAATGCACACCATAACATTAATAATTTACGACCTTCTGTCCTGAATTGGCGCGATGTAGGACCATTTTTGAAAAGAAAAAAAGAAACTATTAAAAAAAATATAATAAAATCGTGTTCTGAGAAGAAGAAAAATTCCGAAGGTGAACTATTTCCTTTAAGGTCAGCCTTGGAATATTTTCGTCTTTCATTTATCGATCCCCGGGTGGTTCGCAATCTAAGCCAATCTAGACACCGGGTGGTTCGCTTTTTCTGCGCAATAGAATGTGCGCAATGTGCCATATATTTGTCAGCACAAAGGATTTCCCAGTTATTAAACAAAAATCATACGACTTCACCAACCCAATTTTTCGCTTAAAACTAAAAGGTGAACATCTTCCAAGATAAGCATTTTTTATCGGAATACAAGTGCACGAACATGTTCAGCTGACCTCGCCTGACATGTAGACCTACAATTAAGTGTGATTCGACAACTTTCACAAAGGTGGGACAGTCCCTTTAACAAACGCTACCATATGAAGCTTTTGGACACCGAAATATTGAATGTCATCACGTGATCGTGATCACTGAGTGGGATATGTTGTCACGTAATTCGAAGGGCCTGCACCCTCCTATTCCACACCATCCTATTCCACCGCCTGCACCCTCCTATTCCACCTACAAAATATATCATTTCAACTGAGAACATTACCAAATCACGTGACCTGACCTGAGGTTATATGTCAAAATCTCAAAAATGTATATTCGAATTCAAACACAAAATGCATTAATGTGTGGTCGATGGCGATTCTGATATATAGGTTTATTCCATTCGAATTATTTATGCGGAAGATATCGCCCGTTAAAAATGAGTTTTGTGCGACATCGAAAAGATGCCAGAGGTTATAATTATAAACCATTCGACCGAAGGGGGCTGAAGAAAAATCATCAGTGATCTACCGTCCAGATAAGCACCGCCGCGTAGTTTCATCGAAATATGATGAGAAGTAGGATGTTATGCCTTGGTCGATCTGACGTGGGCTGCATCGGATAAACTCGGGTCACGTGATCTTGAGGTCACAGAGCGACTACACAGCGGATGTTATATACCATTGAAAGCAGGTCGACGAGATAAGCATAATGCCGTTGAATTGGGCTCTCTAGCACAATTACGTGCAACGTTATTACACGACGTTATTACGTTATTACCCATGACCTGGTGAGTGGTGACCATTATTTTCGCAAAATACAACAAAAAAATATATATAAATACAATATTTAGAGAAAAACCTATCTCCAATTTTTGTTTACCATCGAATGCTTTATCGATGTCGATTCCGGCATGGGGAAAATCCGAATTTGAAATGGCCACATTATAAAATCACGTGATTTTACCTGAGATCGCCTAATTCAATTCCAGAAATTTGGAATACAAAAATGATTATAAATAATTAATAGATGGTTCATGACGATTCTGATGCTATATAGGTCTGTATGACTCGCATGATTGAGATGGGAGATATTGCCCGCTGAAATTGGAGCTTTTCACGACATTGCAAAATTGCCCGAGGCTGTATGTAACTCGACAACTATTCGAAGGACGAGGCTGAAAATTGCACAGCGTGAATCTACGGCACAGACAACCCCCCAATACAGGTGTATCGACATCTGATATAGGGTGCAATTTCGAGATTTATTTGGTCGATCTGTCCTGGAATGCCGCAGTAGCCACTGCTTATTAAAACAATAAAGTCACATTTAATATATACCTTTTCACTTGAAATTATATTTTAAAACTTCGACCGAGGAAACGGCTCCAGGCTTAAAGGAAATAGTTCACCTTCAGCATGGGTTTTGAACTGAAATAGCAGTTTTGTAGCCCGTGTTTAGAAATCCTTATCTGGAACTTTTCTTGGCTGAAAAGACTCCAGCCGAAGATATTTGACTTTTTGGCGAAGGAATACGGCGCATATATGATGTACCGTACCGTCTGAAAGTGCCAGCACTGCCATGGAGCATGCGCAGACCAATAACGCACACCATAAAATCAATAATTTACAACCTTCTGTCCTGAATTGGCGCGATGTAGGACCATTTTTAAAAAGAAAAAAAGAAACTGTATTAAAAAATATAATAAAATCGTGTTCTGAAAAAAATTCGGAAGGTGAACTATTTCCTTTAAAGTTCAAGTAAAATGGTCTGTACAAAAATATGTGAACTTCTGGCCGGTTATATGAGCACATCCTTTTGCAAACAGAACAACGCCACCCACAAAACAAAATCGCATGTTACTGTCCTTACGTCTTCCAAAAAAGCGACTTACAATGTAAAAAAGGCCTTGTTTGAAGTCGGTCGGGGTACCGAGCAGTACCGACCCGAGACCAACCAGGACATTTCGCCGATTAAAGTCTTTTCTAAACTTCCGTAAATTGTATAGCTTTTATCACGCTATTTTGACATGTGATAACATTATTTGTAGAGCGAAGATAATACATGAACAAATCAAGAATGCGTTTCGACACGGACATTTCCACACCTAATGCGACGACAGTTTCAACCTATCCCAATTTTCGTCCACGCAATATCAACACCTCACGTTCATGAAAGAAATTAACGATATGAGTGCACGTATAAAAAGAAAAACCTGCAGTCATCAGACACTAAAGGAGTTATGCACTCACCATGTTCATGTTTCCGTGTAGCCCGTCGAATCTCTCGCAGGCAGCGCAGCGGCAGCACACTCGAAACTGGCGGCGGCCGGCCGGCTGACCCTGAGTGTCCGGGACGCGCCGCCCGCCGCCCCGGGCGCTGACCGGCCACAGCGCAGAGGCGCGCCCAGGTACATCCGCTGGGGAGGTGACGGGCAGGGGCGGCTCCAGGGAGGGGAGGCAGGGAGGAAGGGAGGCAGGGGCGGGACAGGAGAGGTAGGGAGAGAGGAGGGGTGGGAACATGGCAGGTAGGGAGGGAGGGGAGGGAGGCAGGGGAGGGGACAGGACAGGGAGCGAGGGAAGGGGACAGGACAGGGAGGGGCGGAGACAGGCCAGGGAGTGGGGAGGGAGTGAGGGAGGGAGGGAGGGAGGGAGGGAGGGAGGGAGGGAGGGAGGGAGGGAGGGAGGGAGGGAGGGAGGGAGGGAGGGAGGGAGGGAGGGAGGAAGGCAGAGGCAGGAGCAGGAACAGGACAGAGAGGGAGGGAGGGAGGGAGGGGCGGGTCCTTGTACCACTAGACTACGTGCTAGTACATTTTTAGTGATATTACCCTTTACTTTTTCTCTTTTGTTTGTTACGCTACTGCAGTCTCCAGCCCCTGTGAGCGCTACTGCAGTCTCAGCACTTGGTGTTATTGTTGTGTACGCTGCTGCAGTCTCCAAGGGTTTGGTGTTACTGTTGTGTACGCTGCTGCAGTCTCCAAAGGTTTGGTGTTACTGTTGTGTGCGCTATTACAGTCTCCATGGATTTGGTGTCACTGCTGTGTATTGCTGCAGGGTTCCTCAGACACAGTCTTTCTCCCACGGTTCGTTGGAAGGGCCCGGAGGGGTCCATTCCTACCTGAGATGCACCCCATTCCTACCTAAGATGCACCATTCGAAAGCTGAGCTCACGTGGAATCCAGCGATGTAAATTTGTCAAAAACCCATCGGGCGCCTTCTTTAATGGACATTTTGTCCGAGTTCGCGCCCCTTTCGTTTGACCAGGGCGAAAATGTATTATGTACGTATGGTATGGCGAAAATGCAGACCAATGTCATGTCTACCAATTCGTCATGCTCTGCACGACAAGGTCTCATAGAATGTAAAGCCATTATATGGCACAGCTGTATCAAAGCCAAGCGCTCCCGGTGTCGGCACTACGGCGCACTCCCGCCCACGCCTCACTCGCAGAATCGCCCCTCGCGACACGCGAGCTGAGCACTGCTCGCCGCCGACCCGGCTTACGGAGCGGGCTCTCGGCCAGTCACGGACAAACGGTGCATCGCATGTTGAAAAACCTAGCTCTGTCTACTAGCCCAGCTATCCAAGGAGATCGTGACAAATTTCCAGCCATCTCCGATCGCTACAAATGGTACTTTTGGACAATTGTATGCACCATATTTGCCAAACGTAGCCTCTGACCGGGACTCACTTGACTGTGCGCCGGCCCGGCCGGCCAACTTCGAGTCTCTACACGAAGTGACGTCAGAGGCCACGGCGCGGCCGCCGCCGGCCGGCCGGTCAGGGTCAGGGTCAGGTCATGACCGGAGGCGGCCGCGTCGTAGCCTCTGACGTCACATCGTGTACACTAAGGGGAGTGAAAACTCACTTTTTTGGCAAGTACAATGTACAACAGCTGGAAAAGTGGCCTCATACATTTGGAAGACGACATGCAAAATGTCATTCCGATCTGTGGCCGCTTTAGATAAGCGCATCGAGCTTGAGTGAACCCATGTCGGCTGCTCCCGGCGTTGCAGTCTCTACGGCGCCGCGCCTTATGTAAGTCGGTGGCGGCAGGCCGCTAACACCACGCGGCTCGCTGCGTCGGCGGCCGGACGGCCGGGCGCGACGATTGACGATTCTTCTAGGTGGTTCCATGGCAATGGTAGACATGACAGGACCCACAGATCCAGTATCCGGACCCGTTAAAATATAGGCCAAATCTGGTGTCTGTGTCCTATGTTAGAATTGCATGCATTATTTTGGAAAATAGGAATGACTTCGCCGGGTCTCACGTTTCGGGTTTGTCCGAGTCCGGTTTGCATCCAGGTATTTCGCATTGATATAACCTGCTATTTCATACAAATTACACGTCCACTTGACAGTTGTCATTTAATTAAACAAATATTGTACTCGAACTGATCTGAACGCTGTTGCCGTAACAATACAAGTTGAAATCAGGCTGGTTCATATTTTGCATTTGTGTGAAAGTCCAGCAGGGAGGGACGAACCTGGTTTCCAGTATGAACGACTTTGACGGTTAGCATGGTCGTCAGTCTGCGCTTACAAAGGACAAAGCAACTGGCCTGGGGACAATCGTATACATCTACTCGTACGTACACGACAGGATAGGGAGCGTTAACCATGATCTTCTTCACAGTACCTTAACGCACCAAAACAGCGACAACAATCAAAGGTTGTGGTTGTTGCTGATGTCCCTCCACCCGGCTCCACAGTCGAAGGTCGCAGTCAGTTGCAGTCTGAAATATGTACGGCACTTTGACGTAATAGGTACTTCCAGCGCAAACTGCACTCAGTGTAGGTTAGAAGCAGCACGACCTGACATACTTAGTAGTCATACATGAAAGAAGACTCAGAGGCCGAAGTCTGCCTTGACAACAAACTTTTTCCTCGCAGCCCTCGCCGCCTGCCGTGACACGATCAGAGCGTGTCGCCTCTCCTGATCATACACTGATCGTGACGCATTCGACACAAGTTTGACGCGCCTCTCGACTGTGTGTGCCACGGGAACTTAGCCAGGTCCAGTGGCCGGTCACGCGCACCTTCAATGGCAGAGTCGGGCATGTCTCGTGTCACGGGCGGTTCCGTGATCGGACCCTCACAGTTTATCCGCCCGTGACACGAGACATGCCCGACTCCGCCATTAAAGGTGCGCGTGACCGGCCACTGGACCTGCCTAAGTTCCCGTGGCACACACAGTCGAGAGGCGCGTCAAACTTGTGTCGAATGCGTCACGATCAGTGTATGATCAGGAGAGGCGACACGCTCTGATCGTGTCACGGCAGGCGGCGAGGGCTGCGAGGAAAAAGTTTGTTGTCAAGGCAGGCTTCGGCCTCTGAGTCTACTTTCATGTATGACTACTAAGTATGTCAGGTCGTGCTGCTTCTAACCCGCACTGAGTGCAGTTTGCGCTAGAAGTATACCTATTACGTTAAAAGTTCCGTACATATTTCAGACTGCAACTGACTGCGACCTTCGACTGTGGAGCCGGGTGGAGGGACATCAACAACAAGCACAACCTTTGATTGTTGTCGCTGTTTTGGTGCGTTAAGGTATTGTGAAGAAGATCATGGTTAACGCTCCCTATCCTGTCGTGTACGTACGAGTAGATGCATATGATTGTCCCCAGGTCAGTTGCTTTGTCCTTTGTAAGCGCAGACTGACGACCATGCTAACCGTCAAAGTCGTTCATACTGGAAACCAGGTTCGTCCCTCCCTGCTGGACTTTCACACAAATGCAAAATATGAACCAGCCTGATTTCAACTTGTATTGTTACGACAACAGCGTTCAGATCAGTTCGAGTAAAATCAATTTTTAATTAAATGACAACTGTCATGTGGACGTGTAATTTGTATGAAATAGCAGGTTATATCAATGCGAAATACCTGGATGTAAACCGGACTCGGACAAACCCGAAACGTGAGACCCGGCGAAGTCATCCCTATTTTCCAAAATAATGCATGAAATTCTAACATAGGACACAGACACCAGATTTGGCCTATATTTTAACGGGTCCGGATACTGGATCTGTGGGTCCTGTCATGGCTACCATTAACATGGAACCAACTAGAAGAATCGTCAATC
This sequence comes from Chirona hameri, assembly GCA_036785665.1. Lineage (NCBI taxonomy): Eukaryota > Metazoa > Arthropoda > Thecostraca > Balanomorpha > Balanidae > Chirona > Chirona hameri. The sequence continues at coordinate 75,539 of JAXIVJ010002585.1, forward strand.
GTCGCACCCGGCCGTCCGGCCGCCGACGCAGCGAGCCGCGTGGTGTTAGCGGCCTGCCGCCACCGACTTACATAAGGCGCAGCGCAGCAGAGACTGCAACGCCGGGAGCAGCCGACATGGGTTCACTCAAGCTCGATGCGCTTATCTAAAGCAGTCACAGATCGGAATTATATTTTGCATGTCGTCTTCCAAATGTATGAGGGCACTTTTTCAGCTGTTGTACATTGCACTTTAAAAAAAAAAGATCTTTCGCTCCACCTTAGACTGTACAAACTCTAAGTTGGCCGAGCGGGGCCGGCGCAGCCAGTCAAGCGAGTCGCGGTCAGAGGCTACGTATGGCAAATATGGTGCATACAATTGTCCAAAAGTACCATTTGTAGCAATCGGAGGAGGGTGGAAATTTGTCACAATCTACCTGGATAGCTGGGCTAAGGGACAGAGCTAGGTTTGTCAACATTCGATCCACCGTGTGTCCGTGACTGGCCGAGAGCCCGCTCCGTAAGCCGGGTCGGCGGCGCGCAGTGCTTAGCTCGCGTGTCGCGAGGTGCGGGCGGGAGCGCGCCGTAGTGCCGACACCGGGAGCGCTTGGCTTTGATGCTACCGTGCAACCAACCAAACCATCTAATGGCTTTGCATTCTATTAGACCTTGACGTGCAGAGCATGACGAATCGGTAGACATGCCATTGGTCTACATTTTCGCCATACCATACGCGATAGCCCTGGCCAAACGAAAGGGGCGCGAATTCGGACAAAATGTCAATTAAAAAAAGGAGCTCGATGGATTTGTGAAAAATATACATCGCTGGATTCCGCGTGACCTCAGCTTTCGAATGGTGCATCTCCCGTAGTTTCCCTCTCCCGTAGTGTTGTGTTGCCGATCTCCTGAGGTCAAGGTCGCGCCAGCTGACGCCTGCGAACGCCGCCCGAAGCCTCAGTCCCGTCTCGTCTTGCCCGAGCTGCCGACAGCTATCGTCCAGTCAGTGCAACGAACCGTTGTGGCAGGAGGACGACCTGCCGAGTCGCGTGTTTGAGTCCGTGTCGGCCGATTACTTCCACGTGGCCGGACGGACGTACCTCGTATACGTGGATCGGCTGTCGGGGTGGCCGTATGTGACGGTTTGCCCCAGAATCGCCTCAGCCGACCATCTGACGATACAGCTGCGGAAGATCTTCGCGCAAAGGAAGATCTTCCAGTGGTGCTCCGGACGGACGGCGGACCGCAGTTTGCCCCGTCAACGCTGCGCCGGTTCTTGGACCGGTGGGGCGTCCGCCACGAGATGTCGTCCCCGTGGTACCCCCGCTCCAATGGTCACGCGGAGGCCGCTGTGAAGACGACCAAAAAGCTGATCATCGCAGCGTCAGCACGAGGCCAGCTAGATGATGAACAGCTCGACCGGGGTCTCCTGGAACTGCGGAATACGCCACGGGCCGATGGTCGATCGCCAGCCCAGACCCTGTTTGGGCACCCGTTACGATCGGGGGTGCCCACTCATCATCATGCGTATGCAGCGCGCCGCCGATGTGTGTGACGCCAAGGCCGCCGACATTCAGGAGGGGGTCCGGCTCCGTCACGACGCCTCAGCGCGCCCGCTCTCTGGACTGCACGTCGGCTGCCACGTCGACGGGCAGGACACCGACACCGGCCACTGGGACAGGAGAGGTGTGACCCTCGGAGTCGGACAACGCCGGACATACCTGGTGAAGCTGCCAAGCGGCAGAATCTACTGGCGGAACCGCCGCTTCCTGCGGCCTCGCCGTCCACTGCTGGCGAGTGGCGTTGAGCCACCAGCCGCCGTCAGCACGACCCAGCCGCCGCCTGTCAGCCGCGAGACGGCTGCACCGGCAGCCACGCGCTCCGTCGCGACAGCAGTCACCAACGGCGACAACCGCAGCGCCTCACAGTGCGCTGAGATGCCGCCACCTATGCTTAAGTGCAGCGCGTAGCCGGCGCTATTGTATTCACTGTTTGTGTAGCTGCGTTGCATTTTGGTGGCTCATTTTCTTTGTTGTTTGCACGTATTGTGTTGCAGAGGCTTGAAGACGATTGATCGCCAAATCGTCTTGGGGAGGTGTTGTATTGCCGATCTCCTGAGGTCAAGGTCGCGCCAGCTGACGCCTGCTAGCGCCACCCGAAGCCTCAGTCCAAGGTCCTATAACCAGGTAAAAACACAGCCATTTGACCTTGAACTCGGCGGACCGCCGGATGACGTCACTGGCGGTGCCCGGCTCCTTCGTCGGCGCCGCGCTCAAGCGCAAGGCTGTAACTCGTAACCGACAAAAATACCACCCTATAGAGGCATGTTTTCGGAATCAGCGCATCGAGGAGGCCCTGTATACAAAATTTGGGGCAAATCGAGACACCTCGGAATGTCACACTGCCAGTGTGATATCTGATGCTGCTAATTTGACGAACGTCAGCCATCGAAACCCGCACGCAACACGCCACCAACAGACTGTTCAATTTCAACTATTGCGCTATTGCTAGCTGAAATATTGCAATTTGATTGGTGCAGCGCTCTGCCGCCAGTGACGTCAAATAACGTTTTGTGAGCACCGACAAGGCGACCTATACGGCGCTCAAGCGGTGTCACCCCCTGCTCAGTCCCGCTCGCGCGCTCGAGACGACAGCTTCGTCCAGTGACTAATACATCCCTTTTGTTCAACGTTGTGTTGGATTGGCCCAGCGGGGACGAACAGAACAGACACCTCCGAACCCTTCCAACGAACCTTGATCCTTGCCCGAGTTTATCTGATCCCAAAACAATGAACAATAACAGGTGAATATGAATCTGAAAACATTTGACTCCCATCAATAGTTCTTTTATATACGGTACATATGCGACAGGTCACATCAATAAAACGAAGTTTTTGCCAGTAATTAGTTTTCGAATACTAATACTTCTGGCAGTTAGTTCTAGGCGGTCTAGCAATCAATACTACACGCCGCCGATGTACAGTACGACAGTACGATGTACAGTACGATGTACAGTACGACAGTATCTATGTACAGTACGACAGTACGATGTACAGTACGGCAGAACTATGAAGTGCCTGCAGCTTCAGGAGGAAGCACGAGCTCCGCCAACACTACTCCAGATGGGGCGGCTTCTAGTAGCTTTTACAAACGCGGAGCTACCTACTGACCCGTCCGCGTGAACACTACTGTCCACAAGGCAACCCTCAACATATCCACCTGAGCAGGATATAGCAATGAATAACGCATATACGTCACACGACAAGCACCTCTGTTCCTCCAGAAAACCCCAGACGTTCGTCTCTGCATGTTCCGTTTAACAATGCAGAAACCATAGTCATCAATGCCCTACGCCACCAAAGCTGACACCACGTTCACTCCGACAAGGTGGCGATCCAGCTTCGAAACAGCAGGTAAAGTAGAATCCGGTGTATTTTGCATTTGCATCGTCACCAAACCCGTAGTTATTCACCGTGATATAACGCCTTAAGGTAACTAGCTATCCACTTCTATGGCTAATTATAACATGAATCAAATCGCCTTAAAATTATACCATATTAACGCCCATTCCCAGAAGACCTAATCATAAACGCGTACATGCCATTGCCATAACGAACAATAATATAATTCCGCTTAACTTGACATTAACATAACACAGAGTAAAACAGTAAGCCTATTGTTAACGTATCATAAACGATCTAAAGCGTGCGAAATAAGTCCTGAGCGTCTTCCAAACTGTCATACCTCACGTACCATTATTGACGAGCGTTCACTAACTTTTCTAAACACACATTCATTCCCAACACCACCACCCTCATACCAAGTTCAGGCCATACACAAGCAGTGTCTCCAAATTTGTCGACTTGGGTGGGAAATGACACCCAAATTTGAATTATTTTCCACTCTCACTCCCCATTTTAGGAGTGAATTTAGACTCCCAAATTATGAGCTGTGATATTGATTCTGACATAAATATTGACCAAAACTTAAAAGTAGGTACATGATTTCAACGAAAACTACTGCTTTTCATATTCAAAACAGAAATCAATATTGTACCATTTTTTACATAATTTTCCACTCTCGTGGTCTTTTTTGGCTCCAATGTTCCACTCTGACACTCAAGCAAAAACGGAATTTTGGGACACAGTACACAATGACACGATATTCGCCGCCGTTAATTCGAATGGTTTCGAACCTCGCCAAGTGGACTGGCCTCACAGCACAAAAGACTAGCCTCCACTGAGGACCGAGCCCTGCTCTGGCGCCAGCTGACCTCAGATGACGTCACACTGCCCCGACAGAGATGACGTCACTACCATCCCGTGACGTCACACACCACTTCTAACACGGAAGCCGGGGATGGCAGTTGGAGGGACATTTCATATGTTCAAGGAACACATCGACCACACACACACACACACACACACACGGACATCCTGCCAGACTGTTCACTGTCATCGAAAAGTCTCTAAACACCAGTTGTTACAAGCATTAAGGTCGCCGCCCACTGCAGATACACGCCTAACGGCCGCATGTGCCGTTGAATTTCAGAATGTTGTCCTACGCGCCGACTACGCGCGCAGTATCGGCCCAACGACCGAGTTATACGCCGAATGTGAGCCGCCGTGACCGACCAAAGGTGAATTATAATGCGAAAGCTTTAGGTGTTACAGAGATAACAATCGCCTCTAGGTTTACTCTTTATGTGTATCAGGAAACTGTTAAACTATTAAACACTATGGCACGTGCAGTAAAGCGAATACAAATTATGAATGCCCCAAAGCTTTAAAGGAACTATCCCACCTTAACATTATATTTGAGTTGAGATAGCCATTTTGATGGCTTGGCATTGAAATTAAGTATGGTAGTGTAAAAATAAGGTCCATGTGCTGCATCTTCCAGATGCAGCGTGCAGGTAAGCTTCCTTTACGCCTAACGACCGAAAAGCTCAGCATCTCCAACTTCTGCGCGTCTATTCAGCGCCGAATGACGCGCCGACAACGCGCCGAAAAAGTCAGCTGAACACGCCCAATCGCGCTTTCGGTCGTTCGGCGACAAGTCAGCGCGCTTCCCATAGGCCCCCATGTTAAATTCAGCCGTTAGGCGATTAGGCGAGAGCAGTGGACGGCGACCTTAAACAGAAAAGCTATTCAGCGCGCTATTTTCTGAGAATAATTTCTGACGTCTGTTGTCCTGGTAGCAAGCGTTAGTGACTACCCTCACCTCGGGTTACTTTGATCTCAGATGTCCAGATCATCATCACGTCATCAGAGACCTCAGCTAGAATAGCTTTATGTGCCCTCAACCGCGGACGGCAACCCATGTCGTGTTCTTCTCCATCTGTCTGAAGGGAGCCAGAAGATCCGGGACGGTCCCCTGTCCGCTGCCTCCGCTGTCTCCGAAGCTGCCGCCACCGCCGCCGCCGCCGCTACCGCCACCGCCACCAAGCAGCCAGCCATCGCCACCGCTACCGCCACGGCCACCGCTGCCGCCACCGCTGCCGCCACTGCTGCCGCCACCGCCACCGCCACCGCCACCAAGCAGCCAGCCAGTGCGCCAGTCGTCCAGAGAGAGACGGCCGGCCTTCTCGGCGCAGTCGGACACGCAGTCCGCGGCGGTCTGGCACGGCTCGTTGGCCCGACAGGTCTGACGCAGCAGCCAGTGGTACCTCTCCGCGGCTGAAGTGGAGGCTGAGGCGGAGACTGAGGCGGAGGCTGAGGCGGAGACTGAAGCGGAGGCTGAGGCGGAGACTGAGGCGGGGGCTGAGGCGGAGGTGTAGAGGGAGTCGGAAGACATGGCGGCCTGCCACTCGGCAGCCGGAGACGGTACGGCGCTGCGGAGAGACGATGAGGCCGTTGGTCAGATGGGACCAATGGCAGACGGTAGAAAGGCAGGTGGTAAGTTGCAGGGCTGGGGAGTTATGGCATGCAATGCACGACATAAACACCACATATAAATATTACATAGGTGGACGCGGGGTCCTTGTTGTACACTCATTTGGAAACGTCAATGATGGTCAACTAGACGAAACGCGTCCACTTATCTGTCGTGTACATCGTACAGTGCATCACATACTTGTAACTCGTATCAGAGCTCGGGGGAAGGGGTCGATGATTGTTGTTGTTGTTTATGAGCGCGCCAACTACGAAGGTTATATCGGGGGGGGGGGGCGGTGGAGTTGCTACTGCTGCACGACTGATTCAGGGGGGCGGGAGGGAAACAGAAAGCTGAGGAGACCAGCTAATAGTGATGAGGACTGTCCTGCACAATGCTATGTTAACGGTGAAACGTCCACAATGAAATAGACATCAAATATGGTCTAGCATAACAATCAACATGCCTAAGCACACAGTTCGAATGATTTTCCTACAAAATATCCTCCTACAAAATAGGCTAACATCTGTATCGTTTAAATCGTAATCATCTCACTCTAAATCACTAAACATCAACTGCCATACCATATAACCACCCCCCAAACGGCAGCACTCTTGTCCTGCCACGTACCTGCTCTCTGTTCTGGCGCCAGCGGGCAGCAGCCAGGCCTCTTTACACCCCGCCAGCGGGTGGGGCACATGCGTGGTCAGTTTCTCCCCTGACACAGAGTCCATCTTCTCTTCACCGTGGAGGCCCCTCTTCTCTTCACCGTGGCGGCCCCTCTTCTCTTCACCGTGGCAGTCCGTCTTCTCTTCACCGTGGCGGCCCCTCTTCTGAGCGGCAGGGGCAGTCGAGACACAGTCCATCAGATAGAGGCTCTCTATGTCCAGTGTAGGAAGGGGCTCACAGCCGCACCAATCCTGGCGAGCACATACATTACACGTTAGGTTGGATTTATGTCTTAAGTTGTCTTTTTGTCAACTTTAGTAGTGTGTGGATGAAACACAAACACGAACTGGCAGAACAAACGTATGCATTGGTAGCATAACATCTTGCTAGAATGCATTGGCGAGGAAAGTGAATCCATCAATAACATAAACGGGTTACACAATTAACATTAAACATAACAGGGTTATCACACTACCTTGTTGATCGAGATCGGATCGGATCGGAAGATCGGCTCGGCGAGCACGCCATCTATCAACTCAAACTTCTCATCCTCGTCGCTAGATGTCAGCGAGCTCGCATACGACTGGTTCCGGTTGGGATAGTACTGAAAACAGACACATTGACGTTGGAAAAAATGTCCCAAACTCTGACTACTGAACAGTCTCATGAGGTACGACGTGAACATCCTCGACTAATACAACATGAACGCGTTCCATCCTTTCGAAATGGTGTACCGGATCGACTTATAATCCAAGTCATTGTGACCTATATTATCCATACAAATCTGACACGCGAATGCCGGCGCTTATGTTAGCCGGTGAATACGCTGGTCCGCCTTACAAAGCATGAAACGAACGAACCAAATACCTATTTTTCCTATTTCTGGCCAATTTGAGGAAGAAGAAAAAATCATTTCTGGACAGTTTTGAAAATATAAAAGATACCAAGTGCAACAAACTGTGTGCCTTACCCAGAGATGCTGCAAGAACCATTATCATACCAGTAAGGCGCCGTAGTCGGCGATGAACGAGCAAGCGCGAACGAAACGTATGGTGAATTTCAACTCGATGGGGCAAGTAGTTTCTGAGATACAAAAAAGGGTGAGCACGTGCGCACGTGCAGAGGCACCCCGCCCATAATTTATGGGAAAGTGGCGGCTGAGAGGTCCCTAACCACACACCAAATTAGAACAACAATCGGCTCAGCCGTTCCTGAGATATATAATAGGGGTGTGCACGTGCGCACGTGCAGAAGCACTTTCCCACAAGTCCCACCCCTGACTTGTGGGAAAGTAGCGGCTGAGATGTCCCTAACCACACGCCAAATTTGAACACAATCGGGTCAGCCGTTGCAGAGTTTTTGCGAGAAAGCACTTAACACCCCTCACGCGCCACGCGACACGCGCAGTGGTAGTCACCCACATGAGTCAGTACCGGTCTCAAACAGGGTAGGTTGGATGGGGCTGTTCAGCAAAGAAGTCCGCTTGTCAATCGGACGTGCGGTTGAAGAGATGAGCTTCTCAAAAGCGTCGCCACGGGCCGGGCCGGGCCGCTCATATTCATATTTGTTCCCATATACCACGGAAGGACGAGCGAGAGAGAGCTTCGCGCTCGCTCGTAATAAAAATGTCGATGTGACAACCAGTCAGCGGAGGAAAAATCTCACCTGGCTGTACCCGGCCAGTGACGGCGGACGGGTGACCCTAACTGAGCCCGGGTTGCCAGGCAGAGGTTTGTGCGACACCAGATGCTCCTCCGCCCCGTATTCCTCCAATCTGGTGACAAAACAGCACAGTAATACATACTGAACTTCGCGTCATATTCCTCCAGTCTGCCGAGAAAGCAAGATAGCATGCAGTGACATTAGCATATTCCTGCAGTCTGGTGACATCAGGACCGTATACATAGAAAACTGCGCCATATTTCTACAGGATGGCGTCTAACACAGCATATCGTTGCGGGGTAGCAAGAGGGTGGTATTCAGCGATCTTGACCCATATTTCTCCAGGAATGCGTCATATTATGTTGGTATACACAGATATCAACCCATATTCCTCAAGAATGGACGCATTTGCTCCAGGAATGCGTCATATCATGGTAGTGTACACAGATATCGACCCATATTCCTCAAGAATGGACGCATATCACTTAATATGTCAGTGAAATCAACAACGTATTCCACAAGTATGACAGCACATTAGGATACAGTTTGGTGAGCACCAACTGAGATAAAAATGGAGACATTTAAAGAGCTAAAACCATAATCAACAACCCAAACACACCCACACAGCCCCGGATCAGTGATTGGGGCTTAGGGGCGCATGATCTGCTCAGATGATGTGGCTATGATGATGGTTTGGGCTTAGACCGCCGACGGTACGTACCCGTCCGGCAGCGATGATGACGTCACGCCGGCTGATGACGTCATCACGCCGTCCAGCTGAACGGTGGAGAACTGCTGGATGGCGCGGTGCAGCAGCTCCGTGTCCAGGGAGAGGGACATGGTCTGTACCGGCGGCAGCGGCGGCAGAGCGCTGGCGGGAGGGCACGGGCCGCGTTACCACCCAGCTCAGTCTGTTACCACCCAGTACAGTATGTGTTACGACCCAGCTCAGTGTGTTACCACCCAGCTCAGTCTGTTACCACCCAGTACAGTATGTGTTACCACCCAGCTCAGTCTGTTACCACCCAGCTCAGTCTGCTACCACCCAGCTAAGTCTGTTACCACCCAGCTCAGTCTGTTACCACCCAGTACAGTATGTGTTACCACCCAGTTCAGTCTGTTACCACCCAGTACAGTATGTGTTACCACCCAGCTCAGCATGTTACCACCCAGCTCAGTCTGTTACCACCCAGCTCAGTCTGTTACCACCCAGCTCAGTCTGTTACCACCCAGTGCAGTCTGTTACCACCCAGTACAGTTTGTGTTACCACCCAGGTCAACCTGTGTTACCATCCAATTCAGACTAGTTACCATCCAATTCAGACTAGTTACCAGCAAGCTCAGTATTAGTTACCACCATGTTTGATCCGTTTTACATATTGGCTCTTCAACTCTAGAACCACAGGTGGCATAGCATGTCAAGAATTGGGACAGCTCTCGTCACATGATGACCACCCTCATTCAAAAGCCACAATACCATTTCCAAATATAATATTGTCAAGTGTCCCCAACTATTCTTAAACAGCTCTGCAGGAACCGGGAGCTACGTCATAAACAGTCTTCCTCTTATGAGCCAAGGAGAACAATATAGCCAGGTTTACCTCGTAAAAATGCACTACTATTCTGTATCACCACCAACTCACCGGCTGCCCGCCTGCCCACCCTGCTGCTGCTGCTGCTGCTGCTGCTGCTGTCTCAGCAGACTGGCCGCCCACAGATCTCCCTGCTGCCTGCTGGCCACCAGATCCACGACGCGCAGCAGTTGGCGCTCCTTGTCGCGCAGACGCAGGAACGCCGCATCACACGCGCACTGAATGTCGCGCTTCACGGCCGCGCTGCGCCGGCGCACGTCCGCCTGCAGCTCCGAGTCACTGCCGCCAGAGGGAGGGGTCAGCAGATAGAGGTGGGAGGGGAGAGCAGATAGAGGTGGGAGGGGTGAGCAGATAGAGGTGGGAGGGGAGAGCAGATAGAGGTGGGAGGGGGAGCAGATAGAGGTGGGAGGGGTGAGCAGATAGAGGTGACCAGGGGTGAGCAGATAGAGGTGGGCAGGGGGCACAGATAGAGGTGGGAGGGGAGAGCAGATAGAGGTGGGAGGGGGAGCAGATAGAGGTGGGAGGGGTGAGCAGATAGAGGTGACCAGGGGTGAGCAGATAGAGGTGGGAGGGGTGAGCAGATAGAGGTGGGGAGGGGTGAGCAGATAGAGGTGGCCACGGGTCAGCAGGTAGAGGTGGGAGTGGGGAGCAGATAGAGGTGGGAGGGTGAGCAGGTAGAGGTGGGAGGGGGAGCAGATAGAGGTGGAAGGGGGGAGCAGATAGAGGTGGCCAGGGGTGAGCAGATAAGAGGTGGGAGGGGTGAGCAGATAGAGGTGGGAGGGGTCAGGAGATAGAGGTGGGACGGGTAGCAGATATAGGTGGGAGGGGTGAGCAGATAGAGGTGGGCAGGGGTGAGCAAATAGAGGTGGGCAGGGGGCACAGATAGAGGTGGGAGGGGTGAGCAGATAGATGTGGGAGGGGTGAGCAGATAGAGGTGGGCAGGGGTGAGCAGATAGAGGTGGGCAGGGAGCACAGATAGAGGTGGACAGGTGACTAAGAGGTAGGCAGGGGGTACATATAGAGGTGATGACAGGTGGCACAGGTAGAGGTGAGTAGGGGTGCAGACAGAGGTAGGTAGGGGACACAGGTACAGGTGGACAGAGGGTGAAAATAGAGGTGGACAGATGGTGCAAACAGAGGTGGGCCGAGGGCACAGATGTGGTGGTGTGTGGTGGTGGATTGGAGTTTTAGGGCGCCGCAACTCTCGTGGTTATATGGCGCCCATCAGAGGGCACAGATAGAGGTGGACATGTGATGGAGATAGAGGTGGACATGTGATGGAGATAGGTGGTGTACATGTGATGGAGATAGAGGTGGACATGTGATGGAGAAAGAGGTGGACAGGTGATGAAGATAGAGGTGGACAGGAGATGGAGATAGAGGTGGACAGGTGACACAGATTAAGGTGGACAGGGGAAACAGGTAAAAGGGAGGACAAGTAAAAATATAAATTATATAGCCTATAAATACTAAGAAACACAATGCACTGCTTTCTTTAAACTGGTACAGATGCTACAATGTTCAAGAACAAATAATATTTCTTGGCTCCCATTCGAGCAATGGTTAAGGTGAACTGAGAAAGCTTGACAGTGTTAACATTATTCTTGTATCCAATGATGTTGCAAATAAGACCCAGATACAATCATACTGATAAGACCCAGCCTATCAATTCAGGCCAGCAAGATTCACAAGAAATATGTCTCATAGGACTAGGATATCAAATGACTCACCTATTTGAAAACATTATTGTTGAATCAGAAATTCTGAAACAGACCATAGGAATTGGTATGAAACACCATCATCTCTAGCATATTAACATGATATTGTCAGCCTGAAACAGCACATAGGAATTGGTATGAAACACCAGCATCTCTAGCATATTAGCATGATATTGGCAGCCTGAAACAGAACATAGGAATTGGTATGAAACACCAGCATCTCTAGCATATTAACATGATATTGTCAGCCTGAAACAGAACATAGGAATTGGTATGAAACACCAGCATCTCTAGCATATTAACATGATATTGTCAGCCTTTAATAGGCATACGTTATTAAATCTAAGCAGACTGAGACTCAGTCACTGAGTTGAATATGGTATTTAACCCATACCAAACCCAAGATCATGATCATGATCATGATTTCTGGTTTCTGTTTCCAGATTTCCAGGATAAACAGGCACAACAGTATAAACACTATGCTTATTGATATAAAATTATCCCATTTAACTTCTCAACCAAGTAGCAAATATTTGGTTTGCATTGGTTATGCCACAGAGTTCAGAGAGTGTCACAAAACTTGCACATCATCATGCCTATTATCTGAGTTATAGGGCAGTTATGCACATTGTTGGGAGGGAGGTCTGTATGGTCAATGGTGATAGATGGTGATAGGTATTTCTGCTAAACAATTTTTGCACTTTGAACTTTTTGGAAAACAATGTAAGAGAGAATGTAAGAATGTAAGAACAGTGGAGAACACATATATGGAAACTCCCTAATCCAATGCTAGCCAAAAATGGGCAAGTTCAGCTTTCAAGTTGATTGGAATCAGAGCATCAGTTAAAAAAAAAATGATCTCCATTCAGTATATAAAAAAAAAAAAAAAAATGATAGGTGTATTCAGGGCATAAAGACATAAAGACATAAAGACATAAAAGAAAAGTGCAACAAAGAGCCTCTTGGGCTCATCCGAGGTTGCACCCCACCCCACCCCCACCCCCACCCCCACCCCCACCCCCACCCCCACCCCCACCCCCACCCCCACCCCCACCCCCCTCCACCAGTCTCGCCCCTTCAAATCACCTTACTCTACCTGCATAAAAGAAGGCTAATCCCACGAGTATTTATGAACTAATCCCTTCTCTGTAAAGTATTTATCTAATCTAATTTTGAAGGAAGCAAGTGTCACTGCATCAGCGACATCCCCTGGTAACATATTCCAATGACTGTCGTAGCCTAGTCCTACTTTGTTTCATAATGAGTTTATGCTGATGACCTCTACCTCGATTTTCCCTATTGAACTCAAACATACCCTTTAAATATCCAGAATGCTGACTATTTACAAATTTGAAGACTTCAATTAGATCTCCTCTTAGCCTTCTATATCTAAGTGAAAATATACCCAATTTCTTTAATCTATCTTCATAAGGTAAACTACCAAGACAATTAACCATTTTTGTTGCCCTTTTTTGAACTCTTTCTAACAACCAGCAATCTTTCTCATATGTTGGAGACCAGGCTTGTACACAATACTCCAAATGTGGTCTAACGTATGCACAATAAGTTTTGTTATTACCTTTTCACTCTTGTAGGAAACATTTCTGTTAATGGCCCCTAGCATTCTAAGTGCCTTTTTCCTAGCTTCTACAACCTGGTCTGACGCTGATAGTCTATTGTTTACCTCGACACCTAAATCTCTTTCCTTTTCAATCTGCTCCATTTTCTGCCCACCCATTTCATACCTATGTTTACTGCTAACCTGTCCAGCGTGCATAATCTTACATTTACTCAAATTGAATTTCATCTGCCATGCTTCAGACCACTCAACTAGCTTGTCCAGATCTGATTGAAAAACATCCTGATCATGTTTTCCTCTAATAATCCTGACAACTTTTAGATCGTCTGCAAATTTCAAGACTTCGCTGTCTATACTGTTCTCAATTGCATTCACAAATATTATAAAAAGCAATGGGCCCAGGACTGAACCCTGTGGAACCCCACTGAGAACCTCCTTCCATTGTGATTGGCACCCATTCAATATAACCCTTTGCTGGCGTCCTGAAAGCCACGTTTCTATCCAATCCAAAATCTTGCCCCTGATCCCATGAATTTTAAGTTGCAACCCCAGTCTTGTATGGGGGACTTTGTCAAATGCTTTACTGAAATCAAGAAAAGCTACATCTAGCTGTTTACCCTGATCAAAGCTATCTGTTGCAACATCCAAAAACTCCAGAAGATTAGTTAAACAAGAACGGCCCTTCCTAAAGCCATGCTGTGTATCCTTGATGAGTTCATTTTGCTCCAAGAATTCAACAATCTTATCTTTGATGATTGCTGCAAGCACCTTGCAGACTAATGAGGTCAGACTAACCGGTCTATAGTTTTCCTCTTTACTTCTATCTCCCTTTTTATGAATAGGAACAACATTTGCTCTTTTCCAATCAAGTGGAATTTTACAATCTGCGAGTGATTTAGAAAATATTATGGCTAATGGAACCGACAACTCCCTTTCAGATTCTCTTAAAAGTCTAGCATGGATTTCATCAGGTCCTTCTGCCTTGTTAGGCCTTACTTTCTTTAGATATTCTAGAACAAGTTCACTACTTATGCCACCTAGCTCTCCTATAGTCTCCTCTGTCTCTAGCTCAGGCTGAAGTGCTGCAATACTACTCTGGTCCTCGATAGTAAAGACAGATTGAAACTGATCATTAAGCACTTCAACCATTTCACTGTCCTTGCTAACTAACACATCATCTACCTTAAATGGACCTATATTTTTGGAAACTGTACTGAACTTATAAAAACTGAAGAACTTCTTACTATCTGCATTACAATGTCTAGCTAAATCAAGTTCCTTTGCCCTTTTAGCTGCTCTGACCTTTTTCTTAACTGAATTTCTTGCATTCTGGTAGGCCTTCTGATTTATATCTAGTGAAGATCCCTTCAAAATGCCAAATGCACTTCTTTTAGCTTGTATAGCACTCCTTACTTCTGGGGTAAGCCAAACTGGTTTGCCCTTGGTTCTGTTACGTTTGTGCCTGAGGGGTATATGCCGATTCTGAATTTGGCTTAATCTAGCTTTGAAAACATTCCAGGCGCATCTAACACGTGCATCTAAACCTGCCAACTCAACGTTCCATTTTATCTGTGCAAGGTCATTTCTAATACCATCCAAATCAGCCCGGCTGAAGTTTGGAACCATAATAAGGTTATCTTTGGGCCTCATTTCTGATGAGATTTTGAATTTAACCATATTGTGATCACTGGTTCCTAGACCTGCACAAATACTTATGTCACTAACTAGATCACTGTTGTCTGAGAATACAAGGTCTAGAATGGAGCAATGTCTGGTTGGCTCTGTTACAAACTGATGCATGAAAAGCTCCTCTTCAAAGATTTGCCTATACAACCTACACTCATTTGTTTCCTCTGCTATACTTTCGTATCCTCTTAAGTTAAAATCTCCCATAATAAGACACTGAGCCCGAAAGTTCCTACGTATTTCCTCACAAATATCTTGGTCTGTTTCAGCTTGGGAGTTCCTTGGAAGATTCCCTGGTCTGTAAAATGCACCTATCCTCAACCTTCCTCTGTTTCCTGTACCAATTTTAATGTCAAGCCAGATTGATTCTACTTCTTTTACTTTACTAGAATCATCAACTCTAGTAGTGCAGTACAAGCTATTTACATATACAAACACTCCGCCCCCCTGCCGTGATTCTCTGCAGTATGAGAACATGTTATACCCTTGTAACTCGAAATCCTGTAGCCTATCCCTATTATACCCCTCACTAACCCATGTCTCGGTTACACAAATGATATCAGGCTTTTCAAGGGCAACATAACACTCAAACTCATCAAATTTAGACCTAATACTTTGGGCATTCAGCAACACACATGTGATCTTATACTTTGAGCTGACTCTACTAATTCTGAGGGAATTATGATCTACTGTCCTATTCTGACATGAACTTCTACCAATGCTTACTTCCTGATGCCCTAGAACTAGCGTCCCTGAACCCCCCCTCCTACCTAGTTTCCCTGAATGACACTTCTGTAGGCATCTCCCAAAGCCCTTGCCCCCTCATCCGATAAGTGAAGCCCATCCTTCATATAGTACCTACGCCACTCATAGAACTGATCCCATAAGTCTACATAACTAAGCCCCATAGCTGAACATAAGTTCTGAACTGAGCTGTTCACAGACAGAGCTCTCGAGTACCACTCCTCACTGGCTCCACAGCGAGGGAGGATGCCAGTCACAATGACTGGTTTCCTGGACTCCTTCAACCTCTGCAGCAGGCTCCGGTACTCCGCTACTATTCTCACACTCTGCCTAGGTCCAATGTCGTTCACCCCCACCTGTAGTATAACTGTCTCCGGGCTACTCCTACCAAGTTCTGCCTCAATGACAGGGCCCATATCAACTACTCTTGCCCCTGGTTTGACTATACATCTGTCCCTCTTCCCACAGAATGTTCGCCTTAAGGGCCTTACCCTTGAGTCCCCAACCACTAAATGCTGAATCTCTTCCCTGTCACTTTCAGCTGCTGACTCTAACGCACTGAACCTATTTGCTATTGTAACCTGTGGATGTTCTCTAGGGCTGTACTGCCTGACTCTACCCTGAACTTTTGTCCATCCCTCCTGATCCCCTTCCCTCTTCCTCCTCCAGATTCTGCTACCACCCTCCATTACCCAGCACCCCTCCTCATCCTTACTGTCTGTGGCCCTAGCATTACTTTCCACAATGTTGAGTCTCCAGAAACGTGACCCTCCAACACACTTCCAAACCCCAGCCGCACTATCCACCTTTGCCTTATCCTCCTCCCTTATGCCCCTATCAGAACTACCACTGGTCCCTGATCCTGTAGGCTCCTTTTCTGACCCCCTAACCACGATCTGCGCATACGTTCTTGGTCAGGAGCTACACCCTCCTGCGGCTCATCTCTACACCTACACTTACTTAACTGCGCCTCAAGCTCTGCTACCCTAGCCTGGAGGGCCTCTAGCTCTGCTACCTTCGCCTGCATCCTAGTCATGCTCATTTGAATACACTAGTAACTTAGGTATATAACTTAGGTACTATGCACTTTTCAATACTTTACTAACTTAACTTAACTTTTTTTCTTCTTCTTTTTTTTCTTCTTCTAAACCTTAACTAGATCTAAGTAAAGCTAGTGACACAAATCAGCTATGAGTGCACCTAATACTAGACTAAATATCTAATCCTTAAATAAACTGAATACTAAATACACCTTAATCATCCCTAATTTTCTAAAAATATCTACTTATCCAACCCTGCAACTAATAACACAAAAATAAGACTAAGACAATTTTGGCGCACACAAGGTAGAATGAAAAGTCCTTTAAAAAGCAAGTAAGAGGTAACAGCTAACTATGAATGCTTAAAAATAATACCTAAACGATCCACAAAACAAAATATCTAATCCTTATATCTAAATATAATGTGGTTCCTCAAAAAATACACAAAACAACAGAGCTATCCAACAGCTACTTAGCTTGTCTAAAGCGGGGTTCAGAGTGTAAAATGGTGGGATTTTCTGATAAAAATATGAGCTGTTCATGATTGTTTGGGATGCCATGAAATGGACGATGACATGGGACACCAAATGTGGAGATGTGTGCATTGGCGGATCCAGGAAAACAATGTGGGGGGGGCACCATGCGTGCAACGCTTTTTATCATCTTACTAATTTGAAGTTGGTCCTAATTTGAGGGAGGGTATCACCTCCCATTTGTTGTACCTGAGTGCGCCTCTGCCGACAAAGATGTACAATCTCAGTATTTATGATGCATATTGCATTTAAATTGTTTCTCACACATGTATTGCACTGCAAACCATGAAGGAAGTATGTGCTGCAAAACCGCATTTGTAACACCCTCCCCAAAACAGGAGCCTGGTACCGCCTCTGCTGAACCGATTTTTGCAAAATTTTGACAGAACACGCGCCATTCAATTTTGGGAAAAGTCAGAAAGCTTCAGGACGCTAGACCTACAGCTTAGAAGCGGCAAGTGAAAACCACCGGGGGCAGAATCTGCCCACCACAGGGAATAGGGTTAACTGCAGCTTTTAACTGTGTCCATAGTTGAGCGCTGTGCACTTTGAAGTTCATTTTGGGTCCCAGTAGAAGTACATGAACACTACAATGGTTGCATGTAAAAAACATCAACCAACTTACAAAGCAAGGAATGTAAACTTAGCAATAACAATCACAATGTGAATACGTTCTATCTTTACTTTTGGGCGTTACGCCACGAACTTCATGCACAATTTTACGCAAAGGGCGGAAAGTTGAAGTGCTGATTCCAATTATGACACCCGTTTGTTGCCAAAATGATGCATTTTAGCATAATTGTAGGCCTTAAGCACCCACCTATCATCACAATCCACGAATGAGGCAAATCACACAGCAAAAGAAGTCATAAATTTCAAGGTTTTGATAATGGAACAGAAAAAAGCAACAGATTAATGACGTCACTAGACCAGCATTTTCAGTATCGTCGACCAATCGGCAAAGGCTCCGGTCTGGCTTCTGTCAGAAGTGAGCTCGACACGGGGCATCGCCGAGCATTTTTGAGAAGGGGTCGGCTGAAATCAGGGACGGATACAGGGGGCGGCGGGGCGGATCCAAGGGGGAGGCTACCGAGGCCATGGCCTCCCCAAACGCTCAAGTCGTAAGGCCAAACTATGTTTTGGCCTCCCCAAACCGGCCAGCACAAGTAACAATCTAGGCAAAAAATTGAATCTTTAGCGCTGAGCAGGGGGTGTCATCCCTATAGCGTCCCTATAGTGGTGTCCCTATATCCCTATTCGCGCTGAGCAGAGGGTGTCATGCCTATAGTGGGTCACTAGCCATAGGTAAAGAAATTGCCACCAAATGCTGCCAATCAGACGTCATTGGCATGGTAAAATCTGATTAGTTTTGAAACGTCCCTTCTAACTCGGTTCCTATGGAGAGTAAACGGAAAACAAAAACACTGCTCGATAGCTCTTCACAAATAATTTCGAAACTTTTTCATTTTTTGGCTCAGGTCAATATTGCGGTCACCAGAATGTCAGATTTTCCAGTTTAACCCGCGACTTACTGGAGGGGGCTATTTTTTGCCCCCTCCCGTTATGTTGCAATAACTCCTAAACGAAAAAAGGTATCGTCACCAAACTTGCAGTACCTTCTCTCACATCCATTCTACACATGTTGGAAAAAGGAATAATATAAGGTTATGATAGGTCAACTGGGAATGACGTCAGAGTGACGTCATGTTCTTCGGTTTTTGTTGCAAAATAATGGTTTGCGTAAAACGCTGTCAAAGGTACGATGTTTGAGATAAACTCAATTGTCTTAAATAAAATTACTGACAATAGACCGGGCTATCAAAATGCTATCTCGGATTTGTGAGTTTTTTGTATTCAAAATTTTGAGAAATCCAAATGAATTTTTTTTATAACATTTTCAGGAAAAACTCAGAATTATCAAAAAAACGGAATATATGCGATTTAGACGTGTGCGGTGAATATGTGTACCAAATTTGAAGTCGATATCTTCAACAATGACTGACCTTTAAATGAAAAAAATCGACCACCGCTCACAGCATTACTATGCATAAAAACTCATTTCCGTTTTTGCTTTTTACTTCCATTTATATGGAACAAACAATTTTCTAATGACATTTTTCGCGTTCTAGACGAAAAACAAACCCATACACATGTGTTACAACGCCTTATGTCCGTAATCTGCAGTTTAACCTCGTGACCTCGGATGACCTTGACCTGACCCAAGGTCATAAACAGCTTAGAAAGGTACATAGAAGTGTCAGCCACACGAATCATACCGATTTATCGACAGCTTATGCGTTTAATATCGCAATTTTGCGCGACAATTCCATCCATCGAGACCTTTTGACACGGTCAAACATTTTATACTTGACCTGACCTGTGACGTCATTGGTGACCCCGAGGTCAACAATATTATGTTTCACTCGATCAATTTCCCAGGGATATCGAATGCCGTTTGAATTTTTACATTCGGTCCAGTAGTTCCGGAGATCCGAGGGGGCAAACAAATAGCCCCCCCCCCCCGTAAGTCGCGTTATGAAATATACCCCAGTAACTCGCGGGTTAAGGACTTCGCTCCACTCTCCAGAACCCCCAAATATCTTGGGAACTATGATAGCTAGGAGCAAACAAATACAAAGCAATCTAAATCTATTAAAAAATGCAATCGCCATTGGTGTCCTCAAATTTTAGCTCAGGTCAATAGTTTGGGCTCCAGAGGTCACCAAAGGCCAAAAGCCTATTTTTTGTTCAAACTGTTTTTCGCAAATACATTTTGCCTAATAAGGATAACGTAATAATGTTGACCCCAGCATGTGTATCTTGTCAAGGCGCTACGAACCATATTCATGCAGACCAGGTTAGGTCAACTTATAAATTTGAAATCAGGTCAAGGTCAAGTGGCGACTCAAGTAGGTCATGTTGCATATTGAAAGACGTGTCTCGACGAGACAAACATATTGGTGTCGCTTTCACTTCTCTATCTTCATTCTGTCTAGAGTTATCGACAAAAAAGTATTTTGGGACCTCAGATGACCTCTGCCGACCCTGTAGAGGTCACTGAACAAAGGTTGTACCTGGTTCATGAAGGATGACCTATAATAATATTACCCAGGAGGAATTAAACTGATATGATGCGTATCCTCGGAAGAGGAAGCATTTGAATATTTCCCCATTAACTTATAATGGGGAGGTCGCAAAATTTACCCGACTTTTGGTCACAGATATAAACAAAATCCGAGAGAAACGAATCGTTGGTACTTACCAGTAAAACGCCTTAAAGGAAATAGTTCACCTTCGGAATTTTTTCAGAACACGATTTTATTATATATTTTAATACAGTTTCTTTTTTCTTTTTAAAAATGGTCCTACATCGCGCCAATTCAGGACAAAAGGTTGTAAATTTTTGATTTTATGGTGTGCGTTATTGGTCTGCGCATGCTCCATGGCAGTGCTGGCACTTGCAGACGGTACGGTACATCATATATGCGCCGTATTCCTTCGCCATAAAGTCAAATATCTTCGGCTGGAGTCTTTTCAGCCAAGAAAAGTTCCAGATAAGGATTTCTCAACACGGGCTACAAAACTGCTATTTCAGTTCAAAACCCATGTTGAAGGTGAACTATTTCCTTTAAAGAAAATAGTTCACCGAGAGATTATAGAAATAGAAAATAGTTCACCGAGAGATTACATTAGTTTTAAGCTGAGATGGCAGTTTTGTATCCCGTGTTGAGAAACTCCTATCTGCAAGTTTTCTTGACCGAAAAGACTCTCCAGCCGAATATATTTGATTTTGATGGCGAAGGAATGCGGTGCTGGCGAAATAATGTGGTGCTGGATCTAGCCCGGGCAGAGGCTATACCATCAGCCAATCAGCTTGCAGCTGGTGCTAGCAAGCGAACCGCCGGCCGCCGGTTGGCACATCTCCAATGCGAGTCTACCCTTACGCGACTACTTTCAAATCTGATTGGCTGAGCCATTTTCTTAAATTCGCGTGACGTCAGGACTCTGACTCGAGAGTATGCATATAGTTTTGACAAACAATAATAATGTACGGCCTTCTGTCCTGAATCGGCGCGATATAAGGCCATTTTTGACAATACAAAAGAAATTGTATTGCAAAATATAATCAAATCGTGTTTGGGGAAATTTTCCAAAGTGAACTATTTCCTTTAATCGGCGGTAAGCGAGCGGCATCTGTTGCCTACCTGGGACAAACTACATACAAATAAATGTTATTAAATTGTTCATCATCTCCTTTCTTGAATCCGCCAAAAGGGAGTACGTCCTGAGCGCTGCATGCTTCATCGTAAACATTAATGATTAGATAAATCAAGTCATTTTTGATCAAAAATGATTGGTGTTCATTTCGACGTTTGCATGTGCCACGCGCTGTGGTACCACCCCTATCAGAACGCACTATAGAACAATCAAAATTGATTTGATGGTCCTATCCAATGGTGAAAACCCGATTTCAATCGGAGCAGTGGTTGCAAAGTTATTAGCTTCCGAAAAGCGTCTGTACGGCCGTGTCGGGCCGGTTCGGGCCGGGTCAAATGTAAATTTGTCTAGTAAGTTGACGAGAAGCCTCACGGGTGCTTCGCGCCCGCTCGTAATGATCTTATCAAATCAGTGGCGGATCTAAGTTTCGAGTTTGGGGGTGGGGGGCAAAAAAAATCGCTCTGTTTCGTCAGCGAAAAGTTGTCGACGGGGGGGGGGCGTCGGGTCGTCAGCGCAGAAGTCGTTGAGCGGGGGGGGGTGGCGTCGGATCGTCAGCGGGAAAGTTTCGTTGAGCGGCGGAGGGAGGTAAATCTCGCTTTCCATGAATAAAAATCACAACCCCCGGACGGTTTGGGGGGATATGCATTTGCCTACCGATTTTTCGCTTGGGGGGAGGCAATTGGGTTATTCCAAAACAGGTCGACCAAAACAATCTCAAAATAACACACTACATCTCATATTTCGATAAAACTACGTGTCTGGGGTTATCTGGGTTGTTGATTCACGCTGTTAACTTTTTAGCCTCGTCCGTCAAATGGTTTTCGAGTTACAGCCTCGGGCAACTTTGTAATGTCAAGCAAAACTAAAATTTTCAGCGAACAATATCTCCCATCTAAACCAGTAAACGCCTTAATCGGCGGTAACCGAGCGGTATCTGTTGCTTCCCTGGGACAAACTAAATACAACATAAGTTGTATTACATTTGTCATGATCTTCTTTCTCGAATCCACCAAAAGGGAGTACGTCTGAGCGCTGCATGCGTCATCTTATCAATTAATGCTCAGATAATCAAGCCATTTTTGATCAAGAATGATTTTTGTTAATTTCGACGTTTGCATGTGCCACGCGCTGTGGCACCACCCTATCCAAACGTTCCATACAAAAATCAAAATTGATTTGATGGTCCTATCCAATGGTGAAAAGCCGATCTCAATCGGAACAGTGGTTGCAAAGTTATTAGCTTTCGAAAAGCGTCTGTACGGCCGGTTCGGGCCGATTCGGCCGGGTCAAATGTAAATTTGTCTAGTAAGTTGACGAGAAACCTCACGGACGCTTTGCGCCCGCGCGGTAATCACCAGCATTATCAGGAACAATAGATTATTATGATGTAATCATTTTTTGGAAATTCGGATATTTTGCTATTTCAACACGTGATCTCAGGTCAAATCACGTGATTTTATAATGTGGTCTTTTAAAATTCAGACTTTTCCATGCCAGAATGGACATCAAGACATAAACCTTCGAAGTTTAAAATTGGTGACAGTTTTTTTTCCTTCTAAATTATAATATTTATATTTTTGAATTTGGAAAAAAAGAATGGTCTTTGGTAATAACTTCGCACCGTAATGTGCTAGAGAGCTCAATTACGGCATTATGCTTAGGTATCTCGTCCACCTGCTTTCAATTATATACATCAGCCCTGTAGTCGCTCTGTGACCTCAAGGCCACTCGGTGCAGTCCGCGTCAGATCGACCAAACCATAACATGCTACTTCTCACATTTCGATTGAACTAGGTGGCGGGGGTCATGCTGGGCCGTAGATTCACGCGCTATATTGTCAGACCGGCCGTCGAACGGTTTCGAGTATACCTCAGGCATCTCTTTAAGGTCCCACAAAGGTTGAATTTTCTTCGGGGTGAGAGATAGTGAGTAGTATAGTGAGTAGTGAGTGAGAGTAGTGAGTATAGTAGTATAGTATATATAATAATATATATATATACATACATACATACATACATACATACATACAACATACATACATACATACATACAGTCATGTCATACAGTCATTCATAGTATGTCAGTACATAGCATACTGTACAGTACAGTACATACGATGACAGTACATGACATGACATGTCATGACATGACATGACATACAGACATCATACATTCATTCTTACATACATACAGTACATACTATACATACATACATACATTAGACATACATACATACATACATACATACATACATACGATTACATACATACATACATACATACATGCATGCATGGCATGCATGCATGCATGCATGCATGCATGCATGCTATGCATCATGCATACATACATACATACATGACATGACAGTACAGTACTGATACAGTACATACTACAGTACATACATACATACATACATGACAGACATACATACTGGCATGCATGGCATGGCATGGCATGGCTGGCATGGCATGCATGCATGCATGCTACAGTACAGTACAGTACAGTACATACATAATACAATACATACATACATACATACATACATACATACATACATACATACATACATACATACAATACATACATACATACATACAGACATTACATAGCTATACTGTATACATATATTACATACATACATACATACATACATACATACTGTCATACATACATACATACATCACATACATACATACATACATACAACATACATACATACATACATACATACATACATACATACATACATCATACATACATACATACATACATACATACATAATACATACATACATACATACATACATAACATACATACATACATACATACATACATACATACATACATACATACATACATATACATACATACATACATACATCATGTCATACATACAGTACTGTACATACATACATACATACATACATACATACATACATACATACATACATACATACATACATACATGTCAGTACCATACATACATACAGTACTGTACATACAGTACTGTACATGTACAGTACATGACATACATAGCATAGCTATACATACATACCATACATACATACATACATACATACATACATACATACATACATACAGTACATACATACATACTACAGTACATATACATACATACATACATACATACATACTACATACATACATACATACATACATACATACATACATACATACATACATACATAGCTACAGTACAGTACAGTACATACATACAGTACAGTACCATACATACATACATACATACATGACATACCATACATACATACATACATACATACATACATACATACATACAGTACATACATACATACATTCATACAGTACAGTACATTCATACATTCATGTACATCGTATGACATGACATGACATGTACAGTACAGTACAGTACAGTCATAGCATACAGTACATACATACATACATACATACATACATACATAACATACATACATACATACATACATACATACATACATACATACATACATACATATACATACATACATACATACATACATACATACAGTACTGACATACAGTACAGTATGCTATGACATGACTGTACAGTACAGTACATACATACAGTACATACATACATGTCATAGTATGTACAGTACAGTCATGACATACAGTACAGTACATGTCATGTACTGTACTGTACTGTACAGTACATACTTACATACATAGCATACATACAACATAGCATACAGTACAGTCATACATAGCATACATTCAACATACATACATACATACATACATCAACATAACATACATTACATACATACATACATACATACATACATACATACATACATACAATCATACTATACATACATACATACATACATGACTGTAATGACATGTCATGACATGAATACAGACATACATGTACAGTACAGTACATACATACATACTACATGACATACTTACATGTATGACAGTACATACATACATACAGTACATACATACATACATACAGTACATACATGTCATACAGTACATACATACATACAGACATACATACATACATACAGTACACATACATGATACATACAGTACAGTACATTCATAGTACATGACATACATGTCATGACGTACAGTACAGTACATACAGTACAGACATGTCATGACATGTACAGTACAGTACAGTACATACATATACGATACATACATACATACATACATACATACATACATACATACATACATACATACATACATACATACATACATACATACATACATACATACATACATACATACATACATACATACATACATACATACATACATACATACATACATACATACATACATACATACATACATACATACATACATACATACATACATACATACATACATACATACATACATACATCATACATACGATACATACATACCAGTACAGTACATACTTACATACAGACATTCATACATACATACATACATACAATACATACATACATACATACATACATACATACATACAGTACATACATACAATACATACATACATACATCTATACATAGTACATACATACATACATACATACATATGTACTGACATACATGTCATGACATACATACAGTTACATACATACATACATACATTATCATACACATACATACATACATATATACATACATACATACATACAGTACCTACATACATACTATACTTACATCATACTACAACATACATACATACTCATACATACATACATACATACAACATACATACAACATGTATAGTAGTATACGTACTGTAAACATATCATACATACATTCATTACATAC
The DNA here is from genome assembly GCA_036785665.1 of Chirona hameri. Taxonomy (NCBI): domain Eukaryota; kingdom Metazoa; phylum Arthropoda; class Thecostraca; order Balanomorpha; family Balanidae; genus Chirona; species Chirona hameri. The sequence goes on from JAXIVJ010002585.1 coordinate 101,651, forward strand.
AGACATACATACATACATACATACATACATACATACATACATACATACAATACATTAAGTATATATAGTATAGTATAGATATATATGATATGTATAGTATAGTTGATATGTATGTATAGTATAGATATAGTATATATAGTATGTATGTAGTATGTATAGTATGTATGTATATATAGATATAGTATGTATGTAATAGTATGTATGTATAGTATATATGTATGTATGTCTATAGTATGTAATCGTATGTATGATTCATAGTATGTATGTATCGTATGTATATGTATGTAAGTAGGTATGTATGTAATAAGTCAATGTATAGTATGTAGTATGTGTGACTGAGAGTATGTCTGTGTACTGTGTACGCTGTGCTGTGTGTGTGTGATGTGTGTGTGTGTGTGTGTGTGTGATGTGTGTGTGTGTGTGTGTGTCGTGTGGTGTAGTGAGTCTTGAAGTGTGTGTGTGTGTAGTGTGGTGTGTCGTGAGTAGTAGTGTGGAGTGTACGTGAGTGTGTGTGTGTCGTCGAGCTAGCTACGAGTGTCAGTGTGATGTGTGTGTGTGTCACACAACACAAGACACACATTTCGAGCTGCTAGTGTCGTGTCGTCGTCAGACCCCATCCACACACACACACACACATACACACACACACACACACACACACGTGTAGTGTAGCTGCACACGAAGACCACACAATCACACAGCTCAGTCAGCTGAGCTCGACTCGAGCTAGCACACTGAACTGACACTCGTGACACACTCACCACGACACACTCACGACCTACACTACGATCACCACACAGACACACACAACACACACACGACACACTCACACACACACCTCACACACGACTCACTCACACACGACACACATACACACTACACACACACACTCACAGCACACACACTACACACACCACGACGTCATCACACCACTACACACACGACGTTACTAGCGAACACGTATACACATCGACACACTAGAGACGGAAGTGCTGCTCTCGTGACACACTCACAGCACACACACTCCACACAGCACCACACACAACAGACTCTCGACACACACACACACTACACACACGACGACACACACACACACTACACGACACCACCACACACACCTACCACACACACACACACACACACACGACGTACACACACACACACACACACAACGACCACACTCACACACTCACTCACAGTCCACACGATACTCTACGACACTACATCAAACACAACGACACACACACACGACGACACAGCTACCGACACTCAGCGTCGTCGACGGGACGACACAGACAGCTGACTACACTCACACACACACACACACACACGCACGACACACATCACACACACACGACGACTACTGACACTACACGACACACACGACCACCACACTACACACACACACACGACGACACACACGACACACCTACTACACACACACACACGACACACACACACTACACACAGACACAGCACACACTCAACTGACACACAGCACGGACACACGACACACACACCTACACCGTACACACACACACACACACACACACACACGAACACACGAACACACACGACACACACACACACACACACTACACACACACACGACACTACGACTACACAGCACACACACACACACCACATCGACGACACCACACACACAGCACGACTCACACTACACACACACACACGACACCAACACACACACTCACACGACGACACATCACACTGGACACTTACCACACACACACGACTCTACATCACACACGTCAGGCACACACACACACAACTACACGACACTCACACGACACACACCACACGACACCACCCCACACACACACTACACACACACACGACACACACACACTACCACACTTCACACACTACACACACACACAGTACACACACACACACACGACACACACGACACACACACGAACACACACAGCACCACAACTACACACTACACAGGACACTACACACACACTGTACCACACACAGCACACTACACACACGATCACACACACTACTACACTACACATCTACACGACTCTACTACTATTAACACACATCTCAACTAACTATCACAACTATACTCTTCACTACACACTACTGACTATACTACTACTCACGATCACTACACTACACTACTACTCTACACTACACTACACACTATCACTACTAACTATATAATATATATATACGATATATATATATATATACACACTCACAGCACAACCACACACACACACACTGACACATCACTTCAGACACAGTCACACTACACTACTACTACACTACTACAGCACATACTACTACATCACACTACATCTACTACTATCTATACTACTACTAGTATACTACTACTATATCTATATAGCTATATATCACACTATCTACACTACTATCACTCTACTCTACACACACACTATCGTACACTAGCTACACTCACACTCTCTCACTATCACTATCTATATCACACTACTACTATACTCACTACTATACTACAACATCTACACTACATCTCTACGACTCACTACTACATACTACTACTACTATACTACTACTACTATACTCACACTCTACACTACACACTACACACACACACACGAATCGACACTACTACTATCATACTCATCACACATCACTACTACTATCACTCTATCACTATCACTATCTAACTATACGGACACACACACTACACTACTACTACTACTCTACACACACACTATACACTCACTCACTCTATCACTACTATATACTACACTACTACTATAACAGACACGCTCACACACACACACACACACACACTCTCTACACACACATATCTCACGACTCAAACACGACACTACACACACGACACACACGACACCGACACACTATACTCACCTACTACTACACTATCTCACTATCATATACTATCACACTACTATCTCTACACTACACACTATCACTATATACACACTACTCGACACTATCACACTACACTACTACTCACTACTAACACATCTACTACTACGACTACTACTACATACTACACTACTACTACACACGACACCTCACGACACGACACACGACACACTACACTTTCACACACCACACCCACACAACTCATCACATCCCTTACATACACCACCTCGCAGTTCCTCAGTCCCCCCCCAACCGAATGACCATTACCACAATATAGCTCCCACGTATCTTCCCTATACTCCCAATTCCCATATCCCACCGTACCGTCCTTCCCTTATAAAACGTGTACAGTAACACCTAACCCCAACTATCAAAATCACTGATTTCTTAGGTCTTGTGATGCCTTGCCCTAAGCCACCCTAGCCCCCCTATTTCGTACAGTGATCACACGATCCCATGACGGCATACATACCTATACGCCGATAGCTGGCGTTTTGTGGGTCCTCAAGATATATTTTTTTCTCTTCTCTATTTCCAGACCGAGAATGTTATTAAAAATAGCTAACAGTAGTCTCCAGAGAGAAAAACTCGTTCAATTGTGCGAAATAAAACGAAACAATGACAACAAATTATCTATTGTATAATCAAGCCAGGTCATTTGGGAATAAATCTCAGGGGGACGTGACTTGAGGTCATGGATTGACCAGCGTGGTCATGCTATGCATCATTGAATGCAGTTCGACGGGACAGATATAATGCCGTTGAGTTAAGCTCTCTAGCACAATAATTATGTGCAAAGTTAGTACCAAAGACCATGATTCCCCCCCCCCCAAAAAAAAAAATAGGAATAACCTATCTCTAATTTCTTGTCATCGAAGGCCAATATATCGAAGTCGATTCTGGCAAGAAACAATTCCGAATTGTAAATGGACACATGATAAAATCACGTGATCTGACCTAATAGCCGTTTTCACGAAGAATGTTGCGTTTGGGGCGATTGGGGCGTTTGGGGCGTTTGGGGCGATTGAGCTTGTAAGAACTTGAGCTTTGTAAGAGTTGAGTCTATAGCTTGTAAGAACACGGCTTTTTCATGTGATTTTTGGTATCAATCGCAACTTTATGAATTAAGGCATTTTTCTGGAAATTCCATTTTAATGATAACGCCATAGTTTACTTAAAATTACAAATTTCATCTTAAACTAGCTCTGGTGTTGACAGACGGCTGGGGTGTTTGTGCGACGCCATCTTGCTCGAATCCCGGAAGTGGCTGGTTCGGGAAAATGTCATAATTTTCAACGACATAGTTTTCAGGAATAATGTTTATTTCAATGAAAACTAGATGAATTAGTCCATTCATATTTTCAGTCATATTCACTTTTGAAAGCAAGGATTAGTGATAATTAGCGATTTCGTTTTGGTCAATTCTTGTAAGGATGACGGGAATGCTGGCTCCGGCTCTGCGCTGGTTCTGCGCAGGCGCCTCCGCCCGGTTACCATGGCGACGGGACAGCCGGTCGCCTGACGTCACGTTGCACAACGTGGCTCCGGCGCCGGCAGGCTGGTCACCATGGCGACCAGTCGGCTGGTCGCCTGACGTCACGTTGCGCATGCGTAGAGCCGTGGTCTGCACCCAGAAATGGCGTCCGTTCGTTCTAGAGCAGCCATTTTTGAGTTTTCAGTACGGTGGCTGCAGAAAGCCCGCATGCTTCATGGGTTTATAAGTGCCTTTTCTGAGGTCTTTTCAACTTTCTGTGAGATTCATCAATTAATAAATTAATCAAATATTTTTTTTTTGGTGTGATTCGAAATGCGTAAGGATTGTTCCGGTTTTCGGAAACCAACGTCGTTACCGCTCTAAATTGGACGATCTCAGCGGGACGGAGCGACGTTGAATTAAAGGAAATAGTTCACCTTCAACATGGGATTTGAACTGAAATAGCAGTTTTGTAGCCCGTGTTGAGAAATCCTTATCTGCAGCTTTTCTTGGCTGAAAAGACTCTCCAGCCGAAGATATTTGACTTTTTGGCGAAGGAATGCGGCGCATATATGATATACCGTACCGTCTGAGAGTGCCAGCACTGCAGGGAGCATGCGCAGACCAATAACGCACACCATAACATTAATAATTTACGACCTTCCGTCCTGAATTGGCGCGATGTAGGACCATTTTTGAAAATAAAAAAGAAACTGTATTAAAAAATATAATAAAATCGTGTTCTGAAAATTTTCCGAAGGAGAACTATTTCCTTTAAGGTCTGTCTATTCTTTGACATTTGATTGCGTTTTTATCATATGTTATATTTCTTTGCATTAATATCATATATAGACCTCCAGAGGGCCCCTCCAGCTTCCAGACGGCCTACTCTGACCTCTAGAGGTCCCACTCCGGCCTCTACCTCCAGAG
>JAXIVJ010002586.1:5000-106948 GCA_036785665.1 Chirona hameri
TATGTATGTATGTATGTATGTATGTATGTATGTATGTATGTATGTATGTATGTATGTATGTATGTATGTATGTATGTATGTATGTATGTATGTATGTATGTATGTATGTATGTATGTATGTATGTATGTATGTATGTATGTATGTATGTATGTATGTATGTATGTATGTATGTATGTATGTATGTATGTATGTATGTATGTATGTATGTATGTATGTATGTATGTATGTATGTATGTATGTATGTATATATATATATATATATATATATATATATATATATATATATATATATATATATATATATATATATATATATATATATATATATATATATATATATATATATATATATATATATATATATATATATATATATATATATATATATATATATATATATATATATATATATATATATATATATATATATATATATATATATATATATATATATATATATATATATATATATATATATATATATGTATATATATATATATGGCCCAGGCGCCTAGTAAAAAACATTTTACGAAACATTTACGCAGGATTTGTCACAGTTAAAAAAATACTTGTGAATGTGATTTTCTAAATAGCATAGCATCGCCTTGCAAACTGTGATTTTAACAATGAAAAGAAAATGACCAATTACAATTCAAATGTTGGCATTCACCATTGCTTGATTTTGTGTGTGTTAATATTGTCTTATAATTTGTGAAATGTATAGCTCTGTATTATTTTAGGTTGTTGCAAAATCGGCGCAATGAAACTTTTGCTGACAAGTTGTGATGAAAAGGATTTCTACCTTCTGAAGCTCCTTGACACCTTGTGCTCTTTTTTGACATTACACGTTGATGGAAAGGTGTGGTGGTGATAGCAAAAGTTTGGTGAGGCCATTTATGTTTGACTCCACTAAGTTGCCAGATTTGAAGTCATTTACTTAATGTAAATGTAAAACTGCTGTAGTTTCATGATTTAATTTCTGATAAAAATAGTGTAAGGTCAGGCACGTTCGCAGGATTTTTGATTTTTTTATCGGATGGGGGGAGAGGTGGGGGTACGTCGGTGGTAGAATCAAATTTCGCTCCTCAACCATATGTTGTTGACCGTGAGGCAGGGGGGGGGGGAATGAGGCTACGTCCCTATCGCCCCCTTGGCTACGCCCCTGTGTAAAAGGTGCTGGTACCATATTGTGCTTATGTTGTTATACATGCATTAAATTATAAATCATCCCCTAATTTATTTTTATAAATGTTAAACATATAGCAATAGCAGCTCTTCCTCATATTGAATGAGTTCAATATTTTAAAGATGTCAGGAGTAGGCAGTTGATGTTACTTGTGCAAGTACCAGCTCCAGTTTCTTTTAAAGTTGGTGGGGCACAAATCAATGTTGATGGGGCAAAAACCAATGTTGGTGGGGCGCCCGCCCCACCAAGTGTATAGGAAACTCCGCCCCTGCGCCCCAGAGGGGTGTTTTGCAACACCTCCTTAGGGTATCGAACACTAAAAAACGGTGTAAAAAAGTCAGACTCTACAAAATGGTGTTTTCTGGGACCTTCAAGAGAATAACGACTCTCTTGAAGGAGTCAGGACTCCCGTTGAGGTGTCAGACACCATTTTGTAGAGTCTGACTCCTTTTTGACGCCGCTTTTTAGTGTTCGATACCCTAAGGAGGCGTTGCAAAACACACCTCTGGGGCGGACGTTTTGACGGTGTCATTTCTGTCAGTGTAGTCCTAAGTTTGAGTATTTCCCAGCCAAAATAAGTATCTTTAAATTATTTCCGGAATATCTTGAATTTCAATATCCTTTGAACAATTGCTCATTAGCGGCAGAGTGGGGAAGATCGGGGGTTGTTGGATCTGGAACGTCGCCACACAATTTGGAGTGGGTGGGGACAACTGCTGAGCCATTGTGTTCAAATTTGGTGTGTGGTTATTTATTTATTTATTTATACACATCATGAGGTAGCTCCGTGAAACACGGCTATTCTGCACCTCGAGTCATAAAAGCATAAGCAGCGAACAATCTGGAGTCAGGCATTCACAGCAGGCGCACGATGTCACATTGTGTCACAGTATTTATGTAAAGACATATCAGTCATCGTCACCAAACTGACTTCTTAAGAGCCATCTTCGCACCTCGCCTTTGAAAAGTGAGGGCTGCATATCACGCATGGCTGCTGGCAGGCCGTTGAATTTGGTCACGATAGAGTATAAAAACCTGCGCTTTCCCGACTCAGATCTTATCTGAGGGGTCACAAGCTGATCCGACTGCCTAGTGGAGCGATGGTGAATGTCGTGTCTAGTGATAAGACCATGGGCAAGTGTCTCTGGCTCAGATATACACCGGATCTTGTTCAGAAGTGTGAGGCCGTGATACAAAAACATATTCTCGGCTGTGAGCCATTTAAGCTCCCGTAGCACGCCACTGATGTGGTCGTACTTTCTGCGACCGGAGATGACTCGAGCTCCAAAGTTAAGTATTCGCTGAAGGCGACATAGCTGAGTTTTGTTGGTAGCTCCGTAGACGGTCACACAGTAGCGTATCAGGGAAATCACCAACCCTTCCACAAGTCGGATCACAGTGGGCTGTGGCAGGCAATGACGACTGTGGCTGAGGCCACACAGTGTACCGGTACATCGTCGTACTTGGTCATCGATGTGAGCCGAGAACGTCATTCTCTGATCAAACACGACACCCAGATTCCGCACAGTGGGAGAACCGACGACAGTGGTTCCCATGAAATTGATGCTGACGGCCGGGAGCCGCTGAACGTTTTGACGAGAGCCGAGAACTATAAGCTGTGTTTTCCCTGCGTTAATTTTTAGGCCATTTTTGCCAAACCATCGGGAAAGCTGTAGAAGAGTTTGCTCCATTGAAGTTACAAGGGAACCAACATCGCCAGGCCTCCCAGAGATCAGAACCTGGGTGTCATCCGCATATTGCACAATGTCCGCATCGTTCGCATACAGAGGAAGGTCATTGGCATAAATCGAGTACAACAGGGGTCCCAACGCTGAGCCCTGGTAGGTGCCGATGGGGCCGAGAGGTAACACGCTCGCCAGATGGCGTTCGAATACGCACTTGTTGGTAGTGATCGGCCAGATAGCTATTAAACCATCGCTCGTCTACACCGTAAAGACGCAGCTTGCTAAGAAGACGATCGTGCGGGATAACATCAAAACATTTCGACAAATCCAAAAGACAGAGAAGAGTGACGTAACTGTGGTCCATTGCAGTAAACACTTTGTCAGTTACGGTAAGCAGTGCAGTGTCGGTGGAATGGTTCAGTCTAAAACCATGCCGACTAGGAGAAAACAGATGATGCGATGAAAAGTAATAAAAAAGCTGCTCGTACACGACTCGTTCAGTGATCTTAGCGATAGTCGGTAAAATCGAAATGGGTCTGTAGTTAGAGGTTTCTGTTGATTTTGAGGATTTCTGAATAGGATGAACAATTGTCAATTTCCAAGATCTAGGGACGTGACCGGAGACGAGGCTAGTGTTAACGATGTGGCACAACGATGACATACAACGCTTCACGAATCGAACGCACAGGCCGTCAGCACCACACGCCGTGCTACTGCGCATTCTCCCCACCACGCGGCGCAGGTGGCCCGGGCAGATGGGAGAGACTCGGAAGCCTCCGGTGGCGACTCGCGGCAGACGGACCGGCAGCTCCGGTCCGGCCGCGTCTACCTGACGAGCCGTCTTTGGACCCACTTCCACGAAATATTTGTTCATAGCATCCGCGTCAGCACTGGGAGTGGACCTGACAGGCCGCTTGGATGCGACTATGGGCTGCACGCTGCGCCACATGGCGCCAGGTCCGGCTTGGCGCACCCGCCGGTTCAGCTCCTCCCGCGTGTCGCGCCGGATCGCAGCCTGGGTTACTGGTTAGGGATCTCTCAGCCGCCACTTCCCACGTCAGGGGTGGGGTGCTTCTGCACGTGTGCTCGTGTGGACCACGTATTTGTATTTCAGAAACTACTTCCCTGATCGAGTTGAAATTCACCATACATTTCCTTTGCGTTCGCTCGTTCATCGCCAACTACGGCGCCTTACTGGTTCGGTAAAAAGTTATGGAAGAAAAATGACGAATGACCTCAGGGTGAATAGATTTTACCTCGTGGAGGTCACAGGATAAAAATACCACATGGATTGGCGGATCCAGAACGGGTGGTTTGGGGGGGGGCAAAATCCCCAAAAGTCTCACACAATTCTGAAAACGCATCGGATTTGGCTTGCTTATGCATTGATAGCTGATTTAAAGCTAACTTTCCTTAGTAAAAGTTGCTTCGATTTTCTTCTATATCAGGAAATGTGTCAATCTTGTGTCGATTTCAGGCGGTTTGGGAGAGGGCAATTGCCCATTTTCCCCAACCGTAGATCTGCCACTGAATCTTTGTATTTTGCAAAAGATCCATGACTCTGGTGAAAATTGGGCAAATTTAGCCATTCCCTGTGGATTTATATGAATTTTCATGTTTCCCCAATGACTTATAATTGGGAAGTCACACAATAAGACTTCACCTTAGGTCACCGATATATACATCATCGGAAATAGCAGAATTGTAGGTGTTTATGACCTCATTAAATCCTGTGAGTATCTAACTGATCGGTCAAACAATGTGACTGCGGCACGACCTTGCATTTTTTGGAGGTGCGATCACTAGACTTGACTTAGTGGCGTGGCCTGAGGAGACTCGAGGTAAACAAATTAACAGGATTTCGAGAATTGATAGGCAAGCAGTTGTACCAAAAATGGCGGCGCGAAATGGCGTCGTTTTCAGCTATTTCTAAAAAAAACATAAGGGAGGGTATATTTTTTTAAAGTTTGTTTCTTCTCTCAAGTGATTGAATTCGAAGTTTGTATGTATCCCTTGCTTTCAATGACAGACAAGACAGCGCACCTGCTACAATTCAAGCAGCCCCGGTGACATGCGCCCAGCTGGAGGGGGGCAGAATCTGCCCCCTCCCGAATTTTCTCAATAACTCTAAAACGGTAATAGATACCAACGTGCAACTTGCAGTACTTTATACTGCACCAATTGTACGTTTTCTCGCCAAATTTCAATTAAATGTATTTAGGGTTTTGGGAGATAATAAGTTTTAATGACGTCATGTCATGCAATATTTTTGTGGAAAACAATAAAGGTTTGACAAATCGTAAAAATAGAGTTTCAAAGCAAATTGCAAATAAAAACGGCAAAAGAAAGGAAATGACATTCTCTTCCAAATGGCTATCTCAGATTTGTGATTTTTAGGATCTTTTCCCCCCAAAAAAAATCGGAAAATGTCCACAAAATCAATTTTTGTGAATTCGAAAAGTGAATTTCTTAAGCTCAAATACCAAAATAAGGTGACCGGCCCAAATCTGCGGAGGGAAAAAATGGGGGTTACCTTTTTGTCCCCCCCCCCAGTGGGTTTTCCTTAAAATAGGCCCTGAACTCATACTCCACCACTGACAGCACGATTTAGTTCTGCTAGCAATACATCCGAGTCATGTCACATGGACCCTGCACACTCATGCAACCATCAAACAATCCAACAATGAATAGCTGGTAGCTTAACATGCATTCACTTCTTTCTTAATAGCTCGGCATGCTACGTTTGCTTTCCAGCTTTCACTGATAACATTCACAAGCTTGAGAAACACATATGGAGTTTTTTTTCTCTCTGGTGGACTATGTTTCATCCTGATGGGATCCGTTATATATATGGCGTTCCCTGCCAAGAGAGCGCCGGGCAGGCGGGCCCCAGACGGGCGAGATGTGCTCCGCCAGCTGCAGCGTGTCATCAGTCACTCAAGGAGCACACGATCACACGCTCCTGGTGTCACTCAAGGAGCTGAGACCAGGAGCGTCGCCACGGATTTTTGAGTGTGGGGAGGGGGGACGAAGAGCCGAATGAACCATCAGTACGGTTCGCGAAGGAATCATGTGTTAAAGGAAATAGTTCACCTTGATTTTTTTTTACCAAACACGATTTGATATTTTTTAATACAATTTATTTTTATATTGTCAAAAATGGCCTTATATCGCGCCGATTCAGGACAGAAGGCCGTACATTTTTATTGTTTATCAAAACTATATGCATACTCTCTGAGTCAGAGTCCTGACGTCACATGAATGTAAACAATGGTTCAGCCAATCAGATTCGAAAGTAGTCGCGTAAGGATAGACTCGCATTGGAGATGTGCCAACCGGCGGCCGGCGATTCGCTTGCTAGCACCAGCTGCAATCTGATTGGCTGACGGTATAGCCTCTGCCCGGGCTAGAACCAGTACAACATTCTTACGCCAGCACCGCATTCCTTCGCCAAAAAATCAAATATATTCGGCTGGAAAGTCTTTTCAGTCAAGAAAACTAGCAGATAGGGGTTTCTCAACACGGGCTACACAATTGCTATCTCAGTTTAAAACTAATGTTGAAGGTGAACTATTTCCTTTAAGGAAAATTAAGTTCAGTTTCAGGGAAGGAAAAGAAGGAAATCAGTTTTGAAGGAAAAAGTCAGTTTTTACCTTGTAATTTTTACTTAGGAATGCAATTTTTAGGTGTATCTAGCAGTTTTATTTTGCCTTTTTAAAACTATAACGGGTGATAGGTGAAAAACAATAACTTCTTCGAAAATATTAATGTTAGATTGTTCAAACGACTTTATGTATATTCGATAGGTAGGTACTGCCAGGCGATTCGCTTATTGCTGTTTGGGATACATATCACAGTTATTCGTGTTACATAGAGAGCTATTTCATACTAATTATAAGAAGTGGCAGCCACCTAGATGTCCTGGCGTTTCGGTTGTCACCCGATTGCTTAATTAAATTACCGACTTATCAGTTTATTACCATGTCCTTCTAAAGTAATTGAAAGAATAGTATTCCAACACATTTATACTCACTTCAGCACCAACGAAGTTCTCACTGACAGGCAGAGTGGATACCGGCCTCACCATAGCACACAACTACAACTCATGTAGACAACCACACACAACCACAACCCACTTTATCTTACAATGTCAGCTTCATGTACATTGCAGAGCCAGATTATATCGAACAATATCAGACATCCTAACCGGCCTACTCAACTCGACTTGTCACAGCTGCCACGTGGGTGTGCCACGTGGCAGCTGTGACAAGTCGAGTTGAGTAGGCCGGTTAGGATGTCTGATATTGTTCGATATAATCTGGCTCTGCAATGTACATGAAGCTGACATTGTAAGATAAAGTGGCACACAACTCAACTCAACTCAACGGCACACAACTCAGCACCAGCGTGCGGGGCCGGGTCGTCCGGTCGCTCCAGTCATTTATTTTGGAATCAAAGCGATTCCATATTTAATAACTTTGTATGGCGGGGTGGGGCGGTGTCTCGGTGTGGCTCGGCGGCCTGCGCTGCTGGATGGGGTGGTGGGGTGATGCCCCCGTGACGGCGGTCGGAGACGGTTTATTTGTTTGTTTCCTTTTTCTGCGAGAGGTGCCTCGTGATATGCCTTAGAGCATTTGCACCGATCGCCTATATGCTTGTTTATGATTCTACTTGTTTCGAAATATATCTTGATTGATTGATTGATTGATGTACCTCACACACACTCACCAGGTACTTGACTCAGGACAAGACTTTACGGCTATTTATTTGGACATATCAAAATATTTTGACAAGATCTGGCACGCAGGACTCCTTCAAAATGTAAACACGACTTTGGAATGACTGGCTCCCTCCTCCTTTGGCTTAAATCTTATCTTCACGACAGAACGCATCGAGTCAGTGACAGAAACGTTTTCGACGCCAAAAACAATCAACGCAGGATGTCCCCAGGGATCCGTGTTAGGCCCTCTCCTTGCACTTATGTATCTCGACGGACTTTCACGTAAGACGACACACGACATACTCTTCTTTGCTGACGACACATTACTATACGCGACTCATACTCCCGACAAGATGGACGCCGTACAAACATCATTACAAAAATACCTCGACAGTATTCTCAACTTTGGAAGGGAGTGGGCCATTACATACAACACAGACAAACCCATACAACAAACATTTACCAACAGATCCACGGCAAACACACCACATCTTCTTTTTGGAGATACACCCATCCCAATACATGACAGCCACAAGCACCTGGGGATAACCTTATCAAAAGACTTACACTTTCACGACCACATCAACGATGTAACATAACAGATAAACAGAGCACTCAGCACTCAGTCCAAGCTATCCCATAGCACAGCACACCCCAAGGCATATTTTAGCTCAGATATACACCGCATACATCCAGCCCTATTTCGATTATTGCGACATAGTGTATGACGGACACATCACAGTGACTGACTCACTTAAGACTACAAAGACTTCAAAATCAGGCTGCAAGACTAGTGACAGGTGTACACTTCAGAACTCCGACCGACAAACTCAGACATGACCTGGGGTGGGACTCGCTTCACACAAGAATACGCATTCACAAACTTACTCTTTATTTCAAGCTCCCATGGGCGTCGCCACCACTACGGACAGTACGGACAACGTACAAGTTTGCGGAACCATTTGAAGGTGCATAATTAGAGATATCGATACCTGAAATGTGTATATTATAATTATCTTCAGATGGACTATTTGTGACGAATTGTGACGAATTAGCTCTATTCATGGAACTTATTGCTCAACAGAAAGAAAGAAAAAAACATAATTTGTCCCCTCCCCAACTTAACGCACAAATGGACAGTTGGAACGAAATGTTAACGTTTTTCGTCTGGAGTTAGGAATAGGAGTATGTGCGAAAATGGCAAGAGGCATTGTCATTTTGCCCTTGTCATTGCTAAAACGTTTAGCCGTGTAGTGAGCGGTGCTGGATGTGAAAGCGGGTACTGAAAGTTTCGGGACGATATTGGCGGTAGTTAACGAGATATTGCGAAATACGCGAGGGATCAAAACAGTTGGTCACTAGTACAGTAACATAAATGGTCAGGAAGTAGTTTTACTGAACTGTATTTGGCTTCCTGGTACTGACAACGCTGATGCACGCGCGTTTAATTTCAACCCTATTTGTAACAGGGGGCGGATTCCGCCCCCACCCCCTCATGTTTTTCGCAGATATCTCCAGAACGCCTGGGAGCAGGCCCATGCAATTTTGGACTTTTCCTAGAATTGAATTTTGCATTTGGAGTCAAAATTTTGAGTTCTTAATCTGAACAGAGGCGGTTCCAGGGCACGGTTTTGGGAAGGTTCGGCGGCGACATTTGGCGATAATACGGAAATGCGATCTTAACAGTTTCTTCCCAATTACCTCAAGTATGAAGGAGTTACATCGGTTTACGGTGATTGCAACAAGTGAAAATTAGTTGATGTCAATTAAATATCATAAAAATTGCATGGCAGAGGCAGTTTCAGGGGCTTGAAAAGGGGGGTTTTCCAGGAAGTATTCAATGCTTGGCGGGAAGCCAATAGAACGATGTAAGGAGCATTTATAGCTATCAAGATGTAAAAGATAGCTTCTCCTTCCATTATTTTTATAATTTATTACATATAGAGTTGCAGGGGCGTGTTCAGACACATGCAAAGGGGTACTGTTTAGTTGTTTTTTTAGTTTAGTTTATTTCAATCATCATCAACCCACTTATAGATGAAGTCACAAACGTAGCGAAACACACGCTAAAACACAAACATACCAACCTAAAAGACACCATACAACATGTGATATGAAATGCGATATAAGACAAAGACATGAGATATTAAGTGGGTACATGACTAGACTGGACACAAAAATGCATGCGGCCTACCTAAAAGACATGACCTATGATATATAAAACACTATGACTACACTGACCAAGAGTGTTGTAGTGGAGTAAACGATGATATGTTTCCTAAAATTATAAAAGACACCATACAACATGTGATATAAAATGTGATACAAGACAAAGACATGATATATTAAATGAGTACATGACTAGAATGACAAATCAAAAATACCCACGGCATACCTAACAGACATGACCTATGAGATATAAAAGCACTATGATTACCCTGACTAGAGTATTGTAGTGGAGTATACGATGACATGTTTCCTAAAATTACCAATCCCTGTATGCCAGATATTCGGTCCTTGTAAAGTTTAGGAACGTGTTGCAGTGACGAGGGATTCTGACAAACATACTGGACTTGACCGTGTTCACTCTGGCATGCGGCACGTGGAACAACAATCTGCTACGGAGTACACGGGGAGTAGCTGCCAACGGGAATGACTCTACAGGGAAAGACGAGTCAACTTTGTTGCTGTGAATGTTTCTCAGGAGCATGATGTCGTATTGTAATCTTCTTGCAGCGAGAGATGCTAGTCCGAAATGGCGTAGAAGACTATCATAATCCAAAGCAACATCTGCAACACGACAGCGAGCGCAGAGCCAAGTCAGGAACTTATGCTGAACTTTTTCAGTTCTTTTCAAGTGCGTGTTGGCAGCTCTTCCCCATATAACACAGCCATACTCTAGTATTGATCGAACACTTGCGCAGTATGTCGATATGATTGACTTGGGATTGACATCGTACAATGAGCGACCATTTTGTCCGGTTTGAAACGATCTCATCAAAAGACCGAGAGCCCTGTTGGCTTTCTTCAGCACAGCGTCTACATGGGCACCAAAAGTCAACTTTCCGTCTAACATCACTCCCAGCTCTCGCATTTCTTGCACTCTTTGAATCACCTCACTTCCCATCGTGTAAACGCCGGTGATGGGTTTCGTTCTCAGAGTTAGCGAGATGATTTTACATTTCGCTGGGTTTAGTTTTAACTGTCACGCTGCCGACCACTGGCAGAGCCCATCGGAGCCTGCAGTCATCATGCATCGGAGCCTGATGTCGGAGCCTGCAGGCCGCGAACATCACTAAAACTGTTAACCCTAGTATATAGCTTAAAATCATCGGCAAACAGGAGACAATCTGAACGTACGACAGCTGGCAGATCATTGACATAACATGCGAATAGAAGAGGGGACAAAAGCCCCCCCCCCTTCTGGCGTCCCCGACAGTACCGGGGCCCACGCTGAGCATTTGCCATTCACAACAACCCGCTGCTCTCTTTCAGACAAGTACGATTTGAGCCAGGACAGTGCTTTTCCGGTCATATGATACGATTTTTCCATTTTTAGAGGCAAGAGTTGATGATTTACACTCTGAAATGCTGAATAGTCAGTATAAATTACGTCTGTTTGAGAGCCAGCGGATATGTTGTTCCAGGCCACGCGCAACATCGACCCCAGGTTCGAGACACAGGAACGCCCCGGCATGAAACCATGCTGCTGACTAGTGAGAACCGGGCGCACATGACTCACCAACGTACTGTATACCACCTTCTCCAATATCTTACTGAACAGTGGCAGCAAACTAACGCTTCTGTAATTCGTCGTACACGACTTATCCCCTTTTTTGAAAATAGGTACGATGTTCGCACGTTTCCATGCTTTCGGACAAACGCCTTGTTCAATAGACAAACGACACAACTTTGTCATTGGTACGGCTAGTGGAATGGTGATGACGATATCCCAGCTATTACGGTGCAATAGACGGTTAACTTATAATGATATATGCACATATGAGGCCAGGAGAGGGAATACAATTATTATTTTGCAGAAGCGCGCTCAGGAATGGAAGAAAGGGGGGTAATATTATTGCAAGGAAATTAAGATGCATGGGCCTATAATGACATAACATTCCTTCAGTTTTCGGATGAAACACGCACCACATGGTACTCTACGAACGATTATGAGATAATAGGTGAGGCCAGGTAGGGTAAAAAGGGGGTAAGCAATGTGAATTGAAGTTGTAAGTGAAATAGTCACTGTTGACTATTTAGTATCATAATAGCGGATAATATACTTATCAAAAGGTCTTGCGCCTCCCCAGTTTGGATCCTGGATGCGCCTATGATGAAGTACAATATGCAAAAAGGAGCTATCTACGATCAGTAACTTATTTATATTGCTGGGTAGCAACATGCCTGCGGTTAATATTTTTTCCGTATTTGACCTCCCTTTTTCACTAACCTGGTACCGCCTATGGCAAAAAATATGATTTCTAACTGTTTTGTCTAATGTCACAATAACATACCATTTAATTTTGTTTTTAAACATTAAAAAATCGTTTTATTCCGCATTTACTTCACCCCCATATTGAGTGACCTGCACACGCCTATGATTTTTTAATTTTCAAAAGTGATCGTCATATGTCAATCTCCAATTCAATCTCTATCGATTCCCATTGGTTGTGTTAAAATCGGTTGATAAACATGACAGCTGTGTTGGATCACATATACCACTAAAATTTGTAGTTTTTGCCCCCCTGTTGCCCCCTATCAAAAATTTAGTTTTTTTTTAAAATGTGGATCGTGTTGTGGGAAACCAAACGCCGTTTCATTTATGAAAATCGGACGGGTAGATCTCGAGATCTCCGGGGGGGGGGCGGAATCCGCCCCCCTGTTACAAATAGGGGTATCCAGGAGCCTGTTACAAATAGGGTCAAATGGATCCAAGCACAGTGTATTAGGCCTAACCCGCGCCGTGCTGAGGTTTGGAACGTGCCTCCTGAAATTTTAGGAAATGCAAGGAACATACGAGAGAGCTAGAGACGTGCTAGCTAGAGACGTGTGACGGATACCACAGTGTTTATTTCGTCGAGATGTGTCTCCCCAAATCCAACCAACCTGGGTCACCAAATGACCTTGACCTGCGGTCATATTTTGAACTTGACCTGATCGGGTCACCATAAGTATGGTTCGGATCGTGTTGACCTGGCAAACACGATGGCGTTAAAATTATTGCCCTATTTGTATTAGTTAAAGTTATGCACGAACAACTTTTGGGAAGAAAATGTCAACATGACCTTTGGTTACCTCTGGAGCCTAAACTATTGACCTTATATAATAATTGAGGACACCTAAGCAATACATTTGTTCAAGAACTTCCGATTGAGCTTCTCCGTTTGTTCCAAGGTATCATAGTTCCAGAGATATTTGGGGTGTTTCTGGAGCGAAATCCTAAACTTGCAAATTTGACCTTTGATGACATCTGGTGACCTCAATATTGACCGGAGCGAAAATGTCTCAAGCATAGGAACAAGGGGGCCGGAAGCCCATGGCCGCCACCACTTTTCGACTATTTGGTTTTGACGTCATGAGTTACTTATACTTAGGGAGCCATAAGTCAGTCAAAAATGAAGATATTGCTTTGCAATTTGGTCTGGGTATCGTCCATACGTGGTTCTCCAGTATATATTCCGTTCTTAATATCTTTACAAAACTGTTTTGTGGAAATGTTCCTGAAAAAAAATCATTTTTTGGGGGGATCAAAAAACCCAAAAATCCGAACATCCGAGATAG
Organism: Chirona hameri; assembly: GCA_036785665.1. Classification (NCBI taxonomy): domain Eukaryota; kingdom Metazoa; phylum Arthropoda; class Thecostraca; order Balanomorpha; family Balanidae; genus Chirona; species Chirona hameri. The sequence continues at coordinate 18,377 of JAXIVJ010002586.1, forward strand.
CCATTTAGAAGAGAATGTGATTTCCTTTCTTTCGCCGTTTTCTTTGCAATTTTCATCAAAACTTAATTGTCTACGATTTTTCGAACATTTATGGTTTTCCACTAAGAATGACATGACATGACGTCATACAACGTCATTATCTCCCAAAGTACCGCATCAATTTCAGTGATGAAATTTGGTGAGAAGACGTAGAATTGATGCATAAAATTGCAGTACCTTATACGGTACTGCAATTTTAAAGCTGCTATCTAGCATATTTTTTTTAAATAAATTTAGGAAATTCGGGAGGGGAGGGGGTAAAATTTAGCCCCCTCGGGACGCGGGTTAAACATCGTATTGACACCCCTGCAAAATATGACGTCCTACCCCCCCCCCCCGCTCGAAAGGTTCGATGTCATGGTGTGTCCGTACAAGTTTTGAAATCGTGGCGACGCCACTGCAAGCTCCGAGACACACAGTCACACTATCCCACCTACGTTACATCTATCATTCCCAACACACGTGAACACGACACAGGCATGAACTTACGCAACGCCAGCACTCAGTCACAACCACACAATCGCCTGACCTCATTCCAACACTCTTTCATTCCCGCGACAACCAAACTCTGGAATCAGCTCCCTCCTTCTATCCGAACTATGAATTCACTGCCAAAATTCAAGCGTGCTTTGACGGAGAGGCTGGGGGTCGATGCTGCACCTTCATATTATTATCTCGGCAAAAAAGCTAGGCAACACTACACACCACTCTTCGTTTGGACATGTCTTTCCTGAACGCCCACTGATTTCAAATTCAGAAAATAAATGACTCATCCTGTCCCTGTGGTTTTCCTTGTGAGACCGTAGCTCACTTCATCTTTCACTGTCCACTCTACCAAAACACTTCTTGATACATCTTCTTGATGACATTTCAGAAGCCATGACTTTTCTCTTCTTCCTTTAAGCGAACAACTCAACATACTTACACACGGCACCGGTCTGGGCGGCGGCGAGGGACTGGCGGTGGCCACGAGCTTCCAAAATTACCTGACTAGATCAGGACGTTTCAGTAAAACGTAGGCACGCCGGGTGTCTTGGCGCGCGGGGTCCCTGCTGGGGTCGCGGCATGGGACAACATTACATAGGCCATGTTTGCGGCGGCGGCCAGTCGACTTTTTGTTTACCTCCTGCCAACCATTGCAGAGAGGTGCCATGTGTAAGCGGTCTCACTTTGGCACCGATCTGTGATTACGTTTTTGTGTTTATTTTTGCTTTTCAAATAAATGTGTTTGTTGTTGTTGTTGTTGTTAATAACTCCGGCTTGTTGTTGTTAATAACTCCGCGCACCTTGTAGTCAAAAACTCGCAATGTGGCATCAGTTAGTGGAATGTAGGGTCACGCTATCTTATGCAATTTTCCCGTCGATCCATCATCGCAATAGAGTGCAATTCTAATTATTCTTAATATACTATGAACATCATTTTTTTTAATTATATTTATTATACATATTTATTTTTTAAATTTATTATACATCATACATTATTTGCGCCACCCGGCTGCCACTGGACTTACTTTTTTTATTTTGCTTTCGGGAGACTGGTGACTGGCCCAGTGGTCATGGGGGTTAGGGTTTGATAGATATTTAGGAGGTCGGTGGTGCGATACAAGGCAACGTCACTGGCGTTGTTATAGCCTCTTCATAAGCTCAGCGCATCTCACTGTTATGCATGCTGACCGCCCCGGGGTGCCCGTAACTGTACCAGGAGGACGGATCGCCCCGTAACCGGTGACTGCCGCTGGCTCGTTATGCGGGGTAGTCGTTTTTGGACGGCTGGCCGAGACGGATGCGGATGAAGTAACTCATGTACTTGGAGTAATGGATGAAGCAGTTATCAGAAAACTATATCGGTTTGCAAACTTGGAACGCATTTGGGCAGAACTTGAACGCAATTGCTTGTATATTTTGTGTTATAAATTTAGTCCGAAGTTTTTGAATGGATAGATTTCCGAGGTCAGGACTAGAGATGCAAAACATTCTCCAAAAACAGGAACCGACACCGCCACCGCTAACGCCCATAAATGAGTTGGCACCGGCATCAAGCCCGGCCACATGTGGCAGTACCGCCAGGCCCGGCAGCCAGCAATCTGTATGTCTACTTCATTATACTTTAAACAAAACAAAAAATAACCCCGAACTTGTGCTGAGCCCGGTATGAGACCGGCAAGCCTGAGTTCAGAGTTCAGACACAGCTTCAGGCCCGTCGGGCCTGGATTTGGGCCCGCAGTCGGCTCCGTGGTACTGAAATTTGCATCCCTAGTCAGGACCCGGCACAAGCAGTTTGATTACCGAGCGGAGCGAGGTCTTCCGTCAACTAGGGGGACAAATATACGTATGACCGGCCCGACCGTAGCCACGGTTTTCAGAAGCTTATTTCTTTGCAGCTATTCGGTCGAGGTGACTGAAAACATGCACACAAAAACGTTCATGTAGTAAAACTATCTGCCGGTGTTTCTTTTCAGCAAGCTCAACGTATGTCTTAACAACAAATAGGACACATTAACGCCATAATATGCCCGTTTTTCTGCTACCGAAATTTCCTTTAAATTATTTTAAACTGCTCTCAAGAAAAGTAAAAATATTGTCCTGATCCCTTCAATTCTTCCATTGTACTGATACTTTTTCCTAATGTTTTGTATGATATTGAGACCTCCAATATTTCCGAAGTATGGATTTATGTCTCCAAAACTGGGGTGACAATCCCCCCCCCCCCAGTCTGACGACCGGGGGGGGGGGGGCGATGTCCCCCCCTACGGCGACGCCCTTGGCTGAGACCACACTATTTCAATGCAACATAATTTGCGAGTTTGTTCGAAAATAAACAAATATTCGATCGTGTAGAAAGTGATTGACTAGTATCTAAGTCATTAAAATTGTGTCTGAACAATTCAATGTATATCCTTGATCAAATATTTAAAAAATCCATGCACCGAAACAAACGTAGAGCTCAAAATATCAGGCCCCAAAGTTAACTCCTCGCATTTAAAACATAGTCTGCGTGACCTTAGTCACGCAGACTCACTGGCGGATCCAGGAGGGGGGGGGGGGGGCATCAGGGGCAAATGCCCCCCACAGGAATTTGTGGGAGCAGTCAATACAAGTATGCCTCCCCCGGGCGTTCCCTGCACTGAACGTGAAAAACAATGATCTTAGGAGAAAACTTCATGAAAACGGAAGTTTTTTTCTCGAGTGATCGAATTTGAAGTTGTTATGTATCCCTTTCTTCAAATGATAGACAAAACAGCGCACCTTATGCAATTCAAACAGCCTCGGTGACACTTAAAGGGAATAGGTCACCTTTAATGGGGGTTTGAACTGAGATAGCAAATTTGTAGAGCAGATAGAACAATGGGTTATGGTGAAAGAATTACATCGCAACGCTAAGTAATCTCGACACAGGCCTAGTGGCCCTTTTTGGAAGACTCTGTTTCGGGTCGGTTTCGGGACACGGAGCAGTCTGTCGTGTCCCGAAACCGACCCGAAACAGTCTTCTAAAAAGGGCCACTAGGCCTGTGTCGAGATTACTTAGCGTTGCGATATAATTATTTCACTGTAACCCATTGTTCTATCTGCTCTACAAATTTGCTATCTCAGTTCAAACCCCCATTAAAGGTGATCCCTAAAGGTGATCCCTTAATGACTATTTCACCCGCGCCCCGCTGCAGACTGGTTATTGATTCACCTTTTTCGGAAGGATTCAATCACGATTCATTTTGGAATATGAATGATTCAGTCACCGTTTGATTCATGGATAACCATTTTGAGAAATGATTATTTCTGATTCAAAGAATTATTTTTTTTGGGATCAAATCACGTTTGACTCACCATTGAAATAGAATTGCACAGTCTTTTTTTTATTCAATCAGCCTTGTCTCTATGCGGGTTTTGATTCAATCATGATTCATGAATACAAAAATCCGGTGGTGAATCGATTCTTCTTTGATTCAAGGGATTTTGATTGAACGATTCCAATCTATTCAATCAGAGTCAAATAAATACTCAGTCTGCCCCGCTGGAGGGGGGGGGGGGGGCAGAATCTGCCCCACTTCTGTATTTTCTCAACAACTTGAAAATTATGATACCTAGATATCAACGTGAAACTATCAACACCTTATGCTGCATCAATTCTACGTCTTCTCACCAAATTTCAATGAAAGGGATGTAGCATTTTGGGAGATAATGACGTTTTAATGACGTCATGTCATGCCATTTTTGGCGAAAAACGATAAATGTTTGCAAAATAGTAGACAAGAGTTTTGAAGCAAATTATAAATACAAAACGTATAAAGAAAAGAAATGACATTCTCTTCAAAATGGCTTTCTCGGATTTTCGAACTTTTGGGTTTTTAATCCCCAAAAATGAAGAAAAAAATCGTTTAATTTTTTGTTGTGAATTTGATGAGTGAATTTCTTAAGCTCGAATACCAAAATAAGGTGATCGGCCCAAATCCACGTAAAAAAATGGTGGTACTTTTTTGACACAAAAAGATTACAAAAAAAACACATAATATCCCGCGCACTGCAGGGGCTTTGCGCCGAACACGAACTGCAGGGGTGATTTCCGCCCCCCCCCCCGTGAGATCTCGAAAACTACGCTATGTAGCGACAAGCAGAAAGCGTCATTTGATAGATTGATACATGTTCTATCGAAAGTATATTGTTTTAGGTCAGGTCAAAATTGAGGTCACCAGAGGTCATCAAAGGTCAAATGTTCCAGTTTTTCCTGTTTTAGGACATTGCTCCAGAAATTCCTATATATCTCGGCAACTATGCTAGTTAGAAACAAACGGAAAAAAGCAAACGCCAGCCAGTTAAATTTCTAATTGACAATGTGTCCTCAAAATTGATCTCAGGTCAATATTTGAGGCTCCAGAGGTAAAAAAAGGGGGGAAATATTGTTTTTTGGCAAAATTGTTTTTCGCTATTAACTTTTTATTTAATCAAGATAACGGAAAACTGTTTACGTCGTTGTGTTTATCTTGTTAAGGCGCTTCGAATGATATACATGGTGACTTTGTTAAGAAAACTTTTAAAAAAATGACCTCAGTTCATGGTCAAGTGGTGACCCAAGTAGAGCATGTTGTATACGGGAAGGCGTGTCTCGACGAGACAAACACATTGCTGACTGTTTTACTTCTCTATCTTTATTATGTCGGTAGTTATTGACAAATAAGTGATGGTGACCTCGTATTACCTCAAATGACCTCATAGGGGTCACTGAACAAAATTTACACTTGGATCATCAAGAATATCCTATAACAACATGATCCAGAAGTAATTGGACTAATATCATGCATATCCATGAAATAGGAAGCATTTGTATATTTCCCCATTCACTTATTATGGAGAGGTTACGAAATTGACCTGACCTTAGGTCACCGATATCAAAATTTCGAGATACATTAATTGTAAGTACTTTTGCCCTGATGACATCCTGTAAGTTTCAAACATATCGGTGAAAAACTCTGGCTTTGGCATAACTGCAAACATTTTTGGAGGTGGGGTCACTTGACCTGATCTGGTGACCTGACTTGAGATGACCCGAGGTTTTTTGTTGCATTGTGTGCGCAATTGATGTCCTAACAGGTGTGTCAAAACCCGGCGGCGCGCAGCACCGCCGTTTTTTCGCTATCCGCGAAAAACCTGAGGGGGGGGCTTGCGGTAATCAACCCCCTGCAGTGCGCGCGATATGTTGACCGGACCTGTGCTTGCGCGATGCATGTTTGTATTGTATGTATGTCACCTCTAACTCCCACTGCCTATTTTTATCTGATGACGATGGGCTCTAATAGGCACAAGTTCAATGTGGATGGCTCAAATATACGTCTGTCAGTCAACATACAGGCCTCTCACTGCTGGGATATCAGGTATGTCAAGATTGTATTTGGAGTTCGGTTAGTGGTGGACAGGGTCTCTCACGACAGAGCCTACCGGAGTATATCCCGACAGATGATCCGTCACGGCGTCCCTTCCCCGTATCGTTTCCCGTAATCCGGCCCCAAATCACCTAGCCCCAATAAATACAATCACTTTACTGTCTCCCCGACCTTAACAGGTTCCTCACATATAATTATTCGCTGAGCGTCAATTCTCCCACTGTTCCTTAACTTAATCAATTACTCTAGCATACAATCATTGATTCTCACTCCACTTTACCCTCCTTTCAAACACTAATCCGAATGCACGGGTTGACGCCCCCGTCCCTCCCTCTTCAGTCTACTGCCCTCCAGTGGTGCTACTAACTAAGGGTGAGAAATCTTGACCGGGTGGGGCTTCCTGATTTTTCCTTTATCATTCCGATAATTTCCTCCTTCTCTGTCCCGCCCTGAGATGTAATTTCGGCCGCCGCTCACCCTTCACGGTCCGCGGCTCCGCCTTTAATCTCTTCCGCATGTTCGACGTCAGCGGGTTTTGACTTTGGAAATCACACGCCAGCATGCATGTATGTGTGTGGGTATGTGTGTATGCGTGTGCATGTTTGTACGTATGGACGGGTGGACGTCGTACGCCTTCGTACGTGCATGTACGTACAGTGCAGTGCAGATGCTCTGTCCATTTCCTCGGCACCACCTGTCGGTCTGTCGAGTGTCGGTGCTGCACGCAGTGGAATCCAATACAATTATCATAGCCCTCGCCCCCGATATCAGGGCCGAGGGCATACATAGTTGCATTGGATTCCACTGCGCGCAGCACCGACAGATGCGCTGGTTATACCGAGGAAGTGGACAGAACATTTGTACTGCACTGTATGTACGTATGCCTGCCGGTGTGTATATGCGCGCCTGTCCTGTGTATATTGTACACATGCATGTATGTACGTATGTATGTATGTATGCATGAATGTATGTACGCCCGGTCGATGAGCTGAGCGGCGGGAAATTTAGCTGTAGGGTGAGAACGAAAAATGCAACCACCGATACAGTCTCAGTTATGGATTAAAAAAAATAAAATATTGAGCTATCGCAATGCTTCGCACTCGTCATTGTGTTCTGTGCGGGACACAGCTCCACAATGTTTGTATTTAAGTCGCCAGAATTGTCTGAAACGATTGTGCCATATGTTTGGCAGCTAAAGGTTTTCTCTATAGCTCTCGATAGCTCAATAATGACGTCATCATCCCAAATAAATTAAAAAAATTGTATAAAGTTAAGTGACCTTTCGAGAGAAAAACAAGATATCACCATTGTTTTCAGCAGCACGTACTTCATATTTTCGACTACAACCAGCGTATACCTTGACAACTTTCAGAAAGGTGAAACATTCCCTTTAACCTTGAGAGCACGCGAACGGAACCAATTGCTCAGTGACGCCAGCGAAACTTCCATGCGCGAGGTGAGTCCCCTGAGGTCATCCTTCGGACCGCTCACCAGCACCTGGGTGTCATTGGCATGCTGGAAGACAAGCGCTCCCTCGTCAGTCAAGGGCAGATCCAGCCGGCCGTTTGGGGGGACCAGTTTGAGGAGACCTTACCTAGGTACCACTAATTTCAAAATTCTCCCCGGATTTGGGCGACTTTATTTTGCAACCACACGATTTCTAATGATTTATGTTGTTTTTTTTACTTTTCAGCCTTTTGAGATATCGAAAAAAGTGTACCTTTGTTTTTGTTCCAGACTGCAAGGAAAAACATGAAAAATGTGCGCTGAATCAAGCCGGCTTTACCCTTAAAGGGAATGTTTCCCCTTTCTGAAAGTTGTCATATATACGCTGGTTGTAGTCGAAAATATGAAGCAAGTGCTGTTGAAAGCGATGGTGATATTTTCTCTCTCGAAAAGACACTTAACTTTATACAAATTAAGTGTTTTTTTTTATATTTGGGATGACGTCATTATTGAGCTATAGACCGTCGCTGATTGGCTGAGAAAGTGGGCTTGGCTGAAAAAGTCGCTGTCAGCCAATCAGCGGTAGCACTAGCCTAGACCCCATTTTGTAAACTGTAAATTGAATTGCATAAAAACGGCCTACTTTTTGCTACAAGGTTCGACGACCCTTGCAAAAAAAAAACAAGAGTATCCTGGATTTGAATATTGTTTGCTGCATTTCTCATATTACTGCTATGGCAGAAACCTGCGGCAGCCAGCCAGGCAGCGGCACCCTGAAATAATATAGCTGGCGACTAGTGGAAAGAAGCTAACAGAAATTTAAAACAGAACTTGGAGCATCAAATAAATGGTGGTTTTCTTCATAATTTCCAGCTCCGAATCTCGGATAGTACTGGATCCGAGATTCCGAGACGGCAAAAATATCGGATAGTCTCGGATAGTCCGACCGAGGGTCCGACCGGAAAAAATGAATACGCATTTCGCTGCACAAATGTTTGTCGTTTTTATCTGTTGCGCTCCGATAAAAAAAACTAAAGGCGAGGAGGTCAAACATGATCGAACCAGTTGTACTTCCGCCATTCAAAACAATAATACAGATGACCCGATCATGGCGTCAAATTCAATATGCATTTCAATAAACTTTAGCTACCTATCTATGCACCGCATACGTATAGGATGATCAACTTCCGTTGCCAAGTTCTTGAAAAAATATGTCCCTGCTCCCAAACCTCGAGGTCATTTGCGCATCTCGGCAGGCGCATATATACGACACACGCAGACGAAGTAACCGATACCTACTGCGATGAACGCTGCATTTATCATATTACTGCCATGCAGTCTATGGCAGAAACCTGCGGCAGCCAGCCAGGCAGCGGCACCCTGAAATAATCTAGCTGGCGACTTCCTGATTGCGCAAAGAAGTCAACGACTTCGCTGACAGCTGATATTATAATGTTATCCGTATAGGTCAAACCTATAGGTCTCGCGGTGGGCTTCGCACATGATGAGCGCCTCCATCCGGAGCTAGGTCATTGTCGCTCGGAGAGAGGATAGTCTTCTCCACCTTACTGAACATCCTCTCCGCCTCCACCGTTGTAACCGGAAGAACGGCAGGGACCTACAGGAAAAAGGATGGATTTGGACCGATTGGTTCTATTGTAGACTTTCTTGACCGAAATGGTGCTGGATAGAAATAATGAAATAAGGACACTTGTAAACGTGAAAATTATTAAAGTTATAAATAACCCCTCCCTGGTGGGGTCATTTCTCATTTTGACCCCCCCCCCCCCCCTCCCCCTGAGGTTTTTCGAGAATAGCGGAAAAAGAGCGGCGCGCAGCGTCGCCAATTGTCCAAATTTGGCCAATTTTGCCCAGTACCGTTCAGTACAGTACCGTACCGTTCTAAAAACGCAAATACAGCATGAGGGGACACGCGACTGGCAGACAGGCTCAATGCCCATTTCGCCTCGGTCGGCCCCGCTGTGGCCGAGTCACTGGCTGCGGCCGCGGTCGAGAGGGAGACTCTGGGGTCGCGCCCTCCCCGAGTGTGTGCGACCGCGTTCCGGGTGGCTCCTGCTACGCTGCCGGAGCTGTCGGTGGCCCTGTGATGGATGGGAGTGTCGCGGGCGTCTGGTGCCGACGGCGTCACGGTACATATGCTGCGAATGACGTTTCCTGTAGTTGGACCGCATCTGCTTAATGTTGTTAACCGCTCGCTAGTGACTGGTCAGGTAGCGAGCATGTGGAAAACTGCGACTGTGCTGCCAACATTTAAGTCAGGCGACCGCTCAGATCCGAACAATTATAGACCCTTGTCCATCTTATCGGTATTGGTAAAGTTATGTGAACGAATTGTATGCACCCAACTAGTGACCTATTTACATGAGAACTACATATTGTGCCCGCAGCAATACGGTTTCCGTCCGGGACACTCCACGGAGCATGCCATGTTGGACGCAGTCACATACGCAACATACCAGAACATACCAGAGCATGCCTCGTCCGTCGGGGCGGTCCACTCGGTTGATGTTGTAGCCGGGGAGCATGGAGGCATCCGTCTTCAACCCTCTGTCCGCCGCCGCGTCCCATCTGTCGCTCGCGCGCCGCGCTGCTGGGGCCTCCCCCTGCCGCGCGGCCGCCGTGACCTAGCGCGGTCGCCAGCCGGAGAGAGTGGCTGGAGGCCTGTTCACGGCCACCTGCGGTTCGGCGGTTTCCAGCAGGTTCTAGCCCCGCCCCTTTCCTCATGCGTCATCACAATCAGGAGTCTCTTGAACACAGAATGCCGCGACGCGCCACTTCACGTGACATTCATCCTGCGGTTGCTCCGTGCCAACCGCCGGAACCGCAGCCAACCGCAGCCGTGTGACGTCATACCTTTCGTCCATCCCCACTTTTATTTATCCCACCCCCTGTCGACCACTGCTGACCGCCGAACCGCAGCCAACCGCAGGGTTCGTGAACGGTGAACAGGACTCCGGTCGGCCCGGCGCGCCGGACCGAGCGGCGCCTCAGGCGCTGTGACGTCACAGGTCAAGGCCGGCCGGGCGGCCCGGGCGCGTTGCGAGGACGGCCTTGACCTGTGACGTCACACCGGGTAGTGGACGGCGGGCCGCCGGGTGGTGACGTCATGCTGCAGGTACCGATCTCGCTGTTGCAGGCCCTGCACGCTGCTGAGAATCGGGATGGCGGGCTGCGGAGTACAAACGAGCACCAGCAATCTCATGACGGCCAGCCGAGTCAGACAACGGACCAGGTCTCGATGCATGGCGGGAGCAGTGACGTCACACGTACCAACACTCACGTGACGCTGTCACGCCACCAGTAACGTCCAAAGGTGTGCTGTCCATGTCGTCTCCGATAGGGCAGGAAGGCACACTCGTGGTCCCCAAACACACTCACTCACACTATCTGTCACACAAACGCATTCAGACGCACCCAACCGGACCTGACATCCGACGTGAGAGTTCAGCCCTGCAACATCAGTGACCACGACCTGATCCTGGTGTCAGTGACAGTCGCCAAGACCCGACAACAGCCGGCGGAGGTAACCATCAGGTCCACGCGACGCCTCAACCACGACGCTCTGTGTCTGGACCTGCTGAACGCCGACTGGAGCCCAATCCGCGCAGCTGGGTCCACGACCGAGAAATGGGACGCATGGCTATCGGTATGGGGCCCGATTATCGATCGCCACATGCCGCTGCACAGGGTCAGTTTGAGGCACCCATCTTACCCCTGGCTTCAAGATGATGACGTCAGAGCCGCCATGGAAGCACGTGATCAGGCGCGCGAAGAAAAGGAACGGACTCCCTGCGAAGAGACCGAGCAGGAGTTTCGACTCCGCCGGAACGCCGTCAAGAACGTGTTAAACCGTGTTTGCTCCTCCTATTTCCTGGCATCGTTTAAAAACTCCAGATCTACAACATGGAAAGACATACAAAGATTCCTAGTCTCATCCAAGAAACCCGCGCCGAGGACAACCAACCCTGCTGATCGAGATCCACACTGGGCCGACAAACTGAACCAGTTCTTCGCATCCGTGGGTCCCGGCGTGGAGGACGCCCTGGCATCGTCCTACGCCGGGAGGACCCTCTCGCCGCGCCCGCCGCGCGTGTGCAGCGGCGCGCTGTCACTGCGCCCGGCCACGCTGCCTGAGCTATCGGCGGCGCTGCAGCGGATGGGCTCATCCCGCGCGTGCGGAGCGGACGGTGTCACAATCAGCATGCTGAGAGTGACTTTTCCCGTGGTGGGGCCTCACCTCCTCCATGTTATTAACAGCTCAATCGTGACGTGTGAGGTGCCGCACCAGTGGAAGTCCGCCACAGTGATCCCGCTGCATAAGAAAGGAGACCCCAGTGACCCGAGTAATTATCGGCCGATATCCATTCTGTCCACGGTAGCGAAACTGTGCGAGCGCGTCGTGTGCAGTCAGCTGATGGACTATCTGTCATCGCATAATGTCTTATGTCCTCAGCAGTATGGTTTTCGCCCCGGCCTATCTACGGAGGCGGCTATGCTTGACGCTGTCCTATACGCGACTGATAACATGGATAGAGGTATGGTGACGTCACTGGTCACCGCCGACACATCAAAGGCGTTCGACAGCGTTGAGCATGGCCGTCTTCTGGAGAAGCTGGGGTGGTACGGCATCGATGCGGAGTGGTTTGGTGCATGGCTGCGGGGTCGCACACAGTCGCTGCGGGGCGGAACTGGAGTTCTTGATGTGACTCATGGAGTGGTCCAGGGTTCGATCCTCGGACCAGTCCTCTTCCTGGTCTTTACAAACGACCTGACGCAGCACATACCGCACGGGAAGATGATCTTGTACGCCGACGACGCCCAGTTTCTTGACGCTGACCTGCCCCTGAACATTTCAGAGCTCAAAATACGCATAGAGAAAAATCTGTCGATAGCAAGTAACTGGTTCACTCAAAACAGTCTCAAAATCAACCCTCTCAAAACCGAAATGGTGATCATTAAGTCGCGGCGGATCATCACCGACCCGCATTTCTCAGTCGCTTTCGGAAACAGTCATATAAAACCGTCACAAAGCGTAAAAATTCTGGGCGTCACCGTCGATTCGTGCCTCTCGTGGGAGCTGCAGATATCGGTCATCGTGCGCCGCTGTTACGGTATTCTCGTTGGACTCTCCAGGATGAGATACCGTCTCCCCACCGAAACTAAACGGCTGCTGATCGAAGCACTTGTATTCCCCATGTGCGCTACTGCCTGTCCGTCTGGGGAAGCTGCACCGCGACACAGAAACACCGCGTGCAAAAACTTTGAACTTTGGCGCCCGTATCGTCAGTAATATTGGGTGCCGTGACCTAGTGACACCCGTGCTGCGTGAGCTGGGATGGCTCAAAATTGACGACCTGATATGCGAACGCGATGTCATGTTCATACGAGACATCCTCACAGCCACTCGTGCACCGGATATTTTGCGAGAGCGTATAGTTCGCCGCTCCGAAGTCTCCGCTCGTGCCACTCGGGCAACTACCGATGAGCTGCTGCAGCTGCCGCGTGTCCGAACCGAGTTTGGCCGTCGTTCTTTTGTATTTCGCGCATCCAATGCATGGGACAGGCTACCCGCAGAGGTGCGTGCGTCTGCCGCCAAGAGCAGCGGTGCCTTTAAACCTGCCCTGACCTATCACCTGTCAAGCAGGTAAATGTTAACTTGTGTCGAAATGTGTCGTGTCGTAAGCCTAGTTTTAAACATTTGTGTATTATATGTTCATCGACGTGGTTGCTAGAAAACCCACATTGTGGAAGCACCTAAATAAATACATACATACCCTGGAAGGGCCTGCTGGATGAAATGGGGAGGAGCGAGCAGCACTCGCACGCGGCGGCGCGCTCAGCTGAACTGCTCCCATCAGCGTCCCATCAACGTCCCATCAACGTCCCACCAACGTCCCATCAACGTCCCATCACCGTCCCATCGCAGTCGCATCAGCGTCCCATCAACGTCCCATCAACGTCCAATCAACGTTCCATCACCGTCCGCCGTCCCATCACCGTCCAATCAACGTCCAATCAACGTCCTATCAACGTCCAATCAATGTCCCATCACTGTCCCATCACCGACCCATCAACGTCCAATCAACGTCCCATCAACGCCCAATCAACGTCCAATCAACATCCCATCAACGTCCCATCGCCGTCCGCCGTCCCATCACCGTCCCATCAACGTCCCATCAACGTCCAATCAACGTCCCATCACCGTCCAATCCCCGTCCAATCAACGTCCCATCAACGTCCAATCAACGTCCCATCACCGTCCTATCAACGTCCAATCAATGTCCCATCACTGTCCCATCACCGACCCATCACCGTCCCATCAACGTCCAATCAACGTCCCCCGACCCATTACCGACCCGTCACCGTCTTATCGCGGAGAGCCGTGAGACATCATCGGACGGGGCCGAGATGGGATCAGCGGAAGGAAGCCGCCGTCACTCAGCGGCCTGCTCCAGACCGCCGCCGACCTGGGTATCTGGATAGAGACGGGGCCGCTCCAGACCGCCGCCGACCTGGGTATCTGGATAGAGACGGGGCCGCTCCAGACCAACGCTGACCTGGGTATCCGGATAGAGACGGGGCCGCTCCAGACCACCGCTGACCTGGGTATCCGGACAGATACGGGGCCGCTCCTGGTCCGCCGGATATCCGGACAGAGACTGGGGGGAGCACTCCTGGTCCGCCGGATATCCGGACAGAGACTGGACCGCTCCTGGTCCGCCGGATATCCAGACAGAGACTGGGCCGCTCCTGGTCCGCCGGATATCCAGACAGAGACTGGGCCACTCCTGGTCCGCCGGATATCCAGACAGAGACTGGGGGGAGCATTCCTGGTCCGCCGGATATCCGGACAGAGACTGGACCGCTCCTGGTCCGCCGGATATTCAGACAGAGACTGGGCCGCTCCTGGTCCGCCGGATATCCAGACAGAGACTGGACCGCTCCTGGTCCGACGGATATCCGGACAGAGACTGGACCGCTCCTGGTCCGCCGGATATCCAGACAGAGACTGGGCCGCTCCTGGTCCGCCGGATATCCAGACAGAGACTGGGCCGCTCCTGGTCCGCCGGATATCCGGACAGAGACTGGGGGTCATTCCTGGTCCGCCGGATATCCGGACAGAGACTGGGCCACTCCTGGTCCGCCGGATATCCAGACAGAGACTGGGCCGCTCCTAGTCCGCCGGATATCCGGACAGAGACTGGGGGTCATTCCTGGTCCGCCGGATATCCGGACAGAGACTGGGCCACTCCTGGTCCGCCGGATATCCAGACAGAGACTGGGCCGCTCCTGGTCCGCCGGATATCCGGACAGAGACTGGGGGTCATTCCTGGTCCGCCGGATATCCGGACAGAGACTGGGCCACTCCTGGATGCACTGAGGCGACACCGGTGCAGCACAGCATGCGGGAGGCCGACAGATGTCAGATCAAAAATCACGAGAGTATATGTATATATGCTTCTAAGTCGATAGAAATCTTGCATGTGACAATGTGGCTCCCTGACACTGTTTAGACTTTAGATTGGCAATTTTTAAACAACTGATTTGATTTAATTGGTCAACGAACCGTCGGAATTAGGTACAATAAGTGTAGAGTAAGGTGGACAAGACGCCCTGCCGGGGTCAAACCCAAAGTTCTTAGAATCTGTTGGGAGAAACTGTTATGTTCCACAAAACAAGCAACATATGGTGAGTGAACTCATAAAAGGCGGCATCATTTCTGTGGCGCTTTCCGGAGATATAAGTCAAAGTCTGTTTTTGGAGCGTTTTTATGATATCAGTACTAACATTAAAGGGAGTGTGCCTACTGCTTTGGAATGTCAAAAATATTTTTCATATGGTAAGTAGCTATTGGTTTGATTGTTGTATATGATGAAATTCACATATGGAGCCTCTTTAGTTGAATTTTCACTTATATTGTTTTTTTTTGCTTATTTTTTGTTTCGATATTTATAAAAAGATCGCCACTATGGTGATGTTATGTAAAACGGCGCACATAAGACAATACAATTACGGTCACATCATGCAAGATAGAAGGACAAGTTTTGCACATCACGCTCTTGCCGCTGTGCACTTTATTATGTGCAAGTTTCGTAGCTCTAAATTGATATCTTCTTAAAAAAAATGGCCATCAGCCATCATCGAAACGGCCATCATCGAAAAACATGATGGCCGTCCAGTTTCTGTTCGGCTGCTGCTATCAGCGTGCACGAGCTGTTTTGTTGAATTGCTATTGGTCGGCGCTAACAATATGCTAGCAGTTTAATCGATAGTTGCAGTGCTTCTAGTAGCGGAAGCCCTCTGGAGTGTACCCGATACATTTTTGCTCCCAGCAAGTTCCTGGAGTCTTTGGAATATCTCAGCTACTAGGGCGAATCTGGAGAAACGAAGTCATGGGTCAATTCAGAAAATTATGTTCTTTAGACCAGTGTCAATAACCCCAAATAAGCGATGTGAGTAGGCACACTCCCTTTAAGCTGGAGCATTATATCTCTTAACACCTTTCTTCCGGATAATTCAAGCCAACTGAAAGGTCATCATCTAACGAAGGAAATGTCTCTTGCTCATTTCTGGGTTCATGCTCGTGTTCTGGTTTGGGACCCTTTTCATCGAAAGCACGTAATGGGGTAAAACGCCTCCTTGGTCCAAAGGCAAGGGCAAGTGAGGCGTCTTGCGGTCAAACGGTCTGAGGTCGCCGGCACGTTTTTGCCAATAACTCTCGATATAAGGGAGATAGAGTTGTGGGAACGACATTACTGTGTTCGTCTCATCGAAACGCATCCGACGATATGCAGAATATGCAACGATATGCACCTATCTGGGTAATTGCATGACCTTGAATGACCTGAACCTGAGGTCAACTCTCAACGTTGACCGTAAGCGATCATCATACATATGGTTGGAAGTGCCTTGACGGAACGAACACGATGACGTTTAAGTTATTGTCGTATCTTCATCAGGTGAGCTATTGAAGACAAACAGCCAGCGTGATATTTGATGACATCTTGCGCCTAAACTGTTGGCCTCATGGGTGTAGGATCCTATTCAGTTGGGGGGGGGGCTTCAGCCCCCCTCCCCCCCCCCCCAACTTGGACGAGGAAGTGGGTGAAATCCGGGGAGAAATCTGTATTTTGTTGATTTTGATGGTACTTTAAGCGATTTTTCCCAGCTCAGCCCCCACCCCCCCCCCCCCCAACTTTTCTGGAGAAGCTACGCCCCTGGTTGGCCTGATCTCAAAATGGACAGTAGTCAAGCGATTGCATATTTCAATAGCTTTCGATTTTTTTCTTCTTCGGTTTATTCTCATCTATCATAGTTCCCGCGACATTTGGGAAAATATGGGACAGACTCCAGGAGTACCCATGTTTGACCTTTGATAACCTCTGTCGACCTAAATATTGACCTGAGCCAAAAAAAATGACAACATTGTTTCGACATGAATTCTGACGAGCTATCCAACGGTATTTGTGTTTTTCGCTTACCGCCGAGGAGCCGAGTTCGAAGGGATGGGGTGGGAAATTGTCGCCTACAAACTTCTTAAATGAAGAAGGTAGAATTAGACGAAGAAGAATGCAAGGAAAATATCCAAACTATCTCACAACGCTATCACTCTCCGCCTCCGTCAAATAGGAAACGAGATTTTTTTTTTAACAAAAAGCATTTAATGGGGCGTCTTGCCCCACCTTACCCTATATGAAGTAACGTCAACAGCAGATGGTCCGTTGCCTATTTCGTTTGTGCTGAGTGACTAGTGGCGTGCGCACAAATTCACTAAGGGCCAGGTCATGCCTTGAGGGGCGCCACACGATCGACAGGGGCGCCACCAATATTGGCGAACATTTTGCAGGGGGGGGCGCCTCTCCTTCCGCACCGTGCGGAAGGAGAGTCCCCCCCCCCCCCCCCATCATCAACCAGAGGGGCGCCGTCACTGGCCAGGGGCGCCGTCACGGGCCGGAGAGGGGCAGTCACTAGTCGGAGGGGCGCTGTCACTCGCCAGAGGGGCGAGGTCACTGGCGGGAGAGGCGCCGTCACTGTCCGGAGGGGACTGCCGTCACTGGTCGGAGGGGCGCCGTCACTCGCCGGAGGGGCGCGGTCACTGACCGGAGGGCGCCGTCACTGGTCGGAGGGGCGCCGTCACTCGCCGGAGGGGCGTGGTCACTGGCCGGAGAGGCGCCGCCACTGGCCGGAGGGGCGTCTTCACTGGCCGGAGAGGCGCCGTCACTGGCCGGAGAGGCGCTGTCACTGGTCGGAGGGGCGCCGTCACTCGCCGGAGGGGCGTGGTCACTGGCCGGAGAGGCGCTGTCACGGGCCGGAGAGGTGCCGTCTATTGCAAGGAGCGCCGTCACTGGCCGGAGAGGCGCCTTCACTGGCCGCAAGAACGTCGTCACTGGCCGGGAGAGCGTCCTCACTGGCCGGAGTGGCGCCGTCACTGGCCGGAGGGGCGTCGTCACTGATCGGAGAGGCGAAAGCATTGCATGGGCGCCTCGGATCCAAAGGACCAGGTCATGCCCTGAATGACCGTATATTCGGTACACCACTGGCTGAGTCTCTTTTGACAGCACCATAATTCATGGCTTTTTGAATATATGGTCCTTAAACCTCCATAAAGAGTTCAGCCTGTCGAAGGCAGCTTTATGAGATTTACAGAAAAGCAAATTGAGGGTAGCAAGTGGTACAAGACACGTCAAACACTTCGCAAGCTTGTAGGCCCTGTTGGCTTGATATGATATATCTTAAACATGGTGTTTTCCCTTATTCAATGTGAAGTTTCTCTTCTTAAAGGGATTGTTTCACCTTTGTATTGGTTTTGAACTGAGATAGCCATTATCTTTGGCCGGTATTGAAATGTCTAAATTATTAAGGTCATTTTCCCAAAAACTTATCCGTTTTTAAGCAATTGAATTTGAAATGTGCAAAATCGGGTCTATGGTATAGTGCCGCCGCTGATTGGCTGACAACCACTTCAAGATTGTTGGTCCTGGAAGTCAGACGACCTGTATTGATCGAAACTTTGCTGGATTGCTGAGTAGGATGTAAGCAACGGCCGACGCGATAGGTTGCGGTCCAAGTTGAAGTTTTTCGCGTTGTTTGAAGTCTCAGTTAAGGATTGATTGTTTGCTTAATAAATATTGAGCTATCGCAATGCCTCGCACTCGTCATTGTGTTCTGTGCGGGAGAAGACACAGCTCCACAATGTTTGTATTTAAGTCGCCAGAATTGTCTGAAACGATTGTGCCATATATTTGGCAGCGTAAAGTTTTGTATACCTCTCTATAGCTCAATAATGACGTTATCATCCCAAATTTAAAAACTTAATTTGTATAAAGTTAAGTGACCTTTCGAGAGAAAAAATAACACCATCGTTTTCAGCAGCGCTTACTTCATATTTGCCACTACAACCAGCGTATATTTGACAACTTTCAGAGAGGTGAACCATTCCCTTCAACACGCGCACTGGAAGGCCTCTGAGAATTACACGCACTGGAGAGGGGGGCGCAGCTTCAGATTCAGATTCAGATTCATGTATTACACCGCAAATACCAATGAAGATCCTGGTGGTGGTGGTAACATATAGACAAATAACACAATATACAACACTATTAACAGCACATACTCCATATGTCAACACAAAAACGAAGTAGGTTCATTAATTGTGAAGTGCACATGTACCGTCTTTCACGCTTAAAGATTCATAGTGAGTCCAACATATTTTTTAACTGTTCCATACTATTGCAATCTACAATGCTTTGGGCTAATCTATTCCATTCTCGTATTGTTTTAGGAAACAATGAGTTATGGTATGAAAGAAGTCGGGACTGTACTAATCTGATCTTCCTTTGGTGATCTCTACGTCCTAAGTAATTTGGTCTGGCAATAGTGTTGTCAACATTTACTTTACTGCTTCTCCCTTCCTCTAAGATCTCGCCCCCCCCCCCCCCCATAAGGGCTACATTGACGAACTTTGTAGGGTAGGGAGGTTCTGTAGGGAACTCTGTTTTGCAAAATTTGCATGACCCTAGGTGGTCAATATTTTCGAGGTCAAATGGGGTCAAATAGGCCCAAAATTTGTAAATTGTCAATTTGCACTACTACCAGAAACTCCCAAATATCTCGAGAACTATGATAGCTAAGAACAAACAGAAAAGGGAATTGAAAGGTCTTGAAATATGCAATCGCCATGGGTGTCCTCAAATTTTAGCTCAGGTCAATAGTTTAGGCTCCAGAGTCCAGAGGTCATCAAAGATCAAAGGCTATTTATTACAAAACAGTTTTTCGCAAATAACTGTTTACCGAAAAACGATGAGGCAATCATTTTGACGCCATCATGTTCCTCTCGTCAAGGCTCTCCGAATCATATTCATGTTGACCAGTTTAGGTCAACTTATAAATTTGACCTCAGGCCAAGGTCAAGTGGTGACCCAAGTAGGTCATCTTGCATATTTGGGAGACGTGTCTCGATGAGACCAACACATTGGTACCGGTTTCACTTTTCTATCTTCATTCTGCCGATAGTAATTGACACACAAGTGTTGGTGACCTGAGATAACCTCCGCTGACCCTGTAGGGGTCACTGAACGAAAATTGCACCTGGATCATCAAGAATGGCCTATGATAATATGATCCAGAAGGAATTGGACTGATATCATGCGTATCCTCGGAAAAGGAAGCATTTGAATATTTTCCCATTTATTTATAATGGGGAGGTCACGAAATTGGCTCGACCTTAGGTCACCGATATAGCAAATCTGAGATGAACCAATTGTAGGTACCTATGACCTTATGCAATCCTGCAAGTTTGAAACCGATCGGCAAAACCTGTGGCTGTGGTACGACCGCAAACGTTTTGGAGGTGGGGTCACGTGACCTGGTCTGGTGACCTGACCTGAGATGACCCGAGGTCAATAATTGCGCATAATGTGAGTTATAGATTTCCGAACATGTATACAAAAAACGGTGGCGCTGCCCGCCGCCGTGTTTCCGCTATCCTCGAAAAACCTTAGGGGTGTGCGAATTTCGCCTCCCTGCCCCCCCCCCCCCCTCCTCCAGGGCTCTTGTTAATTTGTTTAATCGGCCAGTTAGCCGGAGCGGTACGATAATAGTCAAATCAGTTACCTACTTTATATAGCTTACACAGCAAAGTAACTTTACCAGTACCAGCACAGTGCTCTACGATAGATGCATTACACATCTCCCCTCAGATCAGGCACACGTCGAAACTCGCCGGTATTGCCCACTGGAGGGGGGGGGGGGGGGAGGAAAATTCGCCCGCTGCCATCGAACATTATTGAATACGTTATCACTAGAGGATGGTGGAACCGTTGGCCCGATAACCCGCTTTTGCCAATATCTCTTGATAGAACACAGACGTTTTTCGGGAGATGCTTGACCCGCTATCCTGTTAAATTATTGACCCGTCGACCCGCGAATCCTGTCCCCTGTTCTCCTGTCCCCTGTCCCCCTGTCCGGCACGCGGGCTGCTGTCGACGCCGACGGTAGACTTGAGACGGTAGGGGAGTGCGCAGCCTTGCGATTGGTGGAGACGGCGGTGGTAGCCTCTTTCAGAAACGGTAGAAAGGAGTTTCGACGGGCGAGGCCCATGGCCAATTATTTAAAATACTAAATCAGGAAAACAATATTAAACACGAAAGAAAGAGGCACAAAAATTACTTCGGTCGGTCCGAAAACACTTCTTGCGAATACCAGGCAAATCTTGCAGGTGGCCGAAACTTAAAATCGCGCGAAAACACTAGAAAACTGAGGAGCGACGCGAAGGGGCGGCTGTTGACTTACATTTCTGTGCTATCCAGCTGGTCCACCGTCCTCCAGAACCGAATTGGCTCTCCGGGAATAACTTATACAACCAAATCAAGTTAAAAAACGACACCAGCTTTCAAAACCATCGACCATCACAAAGAATGGAGCCAACCGCCAACCGAGCTGGCGCAGACGCCATATGGGAGCTGCCTGCCAGCTGCCATATGTAGTTCAAAATATACAACTGCTACTACGTTCGGGCGACGACCACGGCGCCACCGATCGCCGTTTCGTTGGCGTTTTCGCGCCCCTGGTATGCCATGGTTAGCACTGTGGTCGCCAGAAAAGCGCCGTCCTATGCCAACCGCCGCCCGTAGTAGAAAAGGGTTCGTAGTAGAGTTGTTTTTGTGAGTATTGGACCGTTCGTCCGTAGTAGAAGGATAAACCCGTTTTGCACTGGACAAATAATGCAGTTAAATACACAAAGTGTCCCATACAGTGGCATAGGTACTAGAGCTGCCACTTTATCAACATTGTTCGAGTCCGACTTGTGGGACTATAATTGAGTTAAAATACATTTTAATCTGATCTTTTCTCGTGTGGCTCTGGTCGCCACTTATGGAATCCTGGGCCAATGGCTGGTCGCCGACGCAGTTGCCAGGATGGAGGTTTTTATTAGCCCTGCTGTGTCGAGGCAGGGTCGTGTCTGGGCTGTGTTGGGGCAGGGTCGGGTCGGGGCTGTGTCGGCGCAGGGTCGTGTCTGGGCTGTGTCGAGGCAGGATCGTGTCTGGGCTGTGTTGGAGCAGTGTCGTGTCTGGCTGTGTCGGCGGGGAAGGGTCGTGGCTGGGCTGTGTCGGCGGGGCAGGGTCGTGTCTGGGCTGTGTTGGGGCAGGGTCGTGTCTGGGCTGTGTTGGGGCAGGGTCGTGTCTGGGCTGTGTCGGCGGGGCAGGGTCGTGTCTGGGCTGTGTCGGCGGGGCAGGGTCGTGTCTGGGCTGTGTCGGCTGGGCAGGGTCGTGTCTGGGCTGTATCGGCGGGGCAGGGTCGTTTCTGGGCTGTGTCGGCGGGGCAGGGTCCTGTCTGGACTGTGTTGGGGCAGGGTCGTGTTTGGGCTGTGTCGGCGGGGCGGGGTCGTGTCTGGGCTGTGTTGGGGCAGGGTCGGGTCTGGGCTGTGTTGGGGCAGGGTCGTGTCTGGACTGTGTTGGGGCAGGGTCGTGGCTGGGCTGTGTCGGCGGGGTAGGGTCGTGTCTTGGCTGTGTCGGCGGGGCAGGGTCGTGTCTGGGCTGTGTCGGCGGGGTAGGGTCGTGTCTGGGCTGTGTCGGCGGGGCAGGGTCCTGTCTGGACTGTGTTGGGGCAGGGTCGTGTCTGGGCTGTGTCGGCGGGGCAGGGTCGTGTCTGGGCTGTGTCGGCGGGGCAGGGTCGGGTCTGGGCTGTATTGGGGCAGGGTCGTGGCTGGGCTGTGTCGGCGGGGTAGGGTCGTGTCTGGGCTGTGTCGGCGGGGCAGGGTCGTGTCTGGACTGTGTCGAGGCAGGGTCGTGTCTGGGCTGTGTCGGCGGGGCAGGGTCGTGTCTGGGCTGTGTCGAGGCAGGGTCGTGTCTGGGCTGTGTCGGCGGGGCAGGGTCGTGTCTGGGCTGTGTCGGCGGGGCAGGGTCGGGTCTGGGCTGTGTCGAGGCAGGGTCGTGTCTGGGCTGTGTCGGCTGGGCAGGGTCGTGTCTGGACTGTGTCGAGGCAGGGTCGTGTCTGGGCTGTGTCGGCGGGGCAGGGTCGTGTCTGGGCTGTGTCGAGGCAGGGTCGTGTCTGGGCTGTGTCGGCGGGGCAGGGTCGTGTCTGGGCTGTGTCGGCGGGGCAGGGTCGGGTCTGGGCTGTATTGGGGCAGGGTCGTGGCTGGGCTGTGTCGGCGGGGTAGGGTCGTGTCTGGGCTGTGTCGGCGGGGCAGGGTCGTGTCTGGGCTGTGTCGAGGCAGGGTCGTGTCTGGGCTGTGTCGGCGGGGCAGGGTCGTGTCGGGGCTGTGTCGAGGCAGGGTCGTGTCTGGGCTGTGTCGGCGGGGCAGGGTCGGGTCGGGGCTGTGTGGAGGCAGGGTCGTGTCTGGGCTGTGTCGGCGGGGCAGGGTCGGGTCTGGGCTGTATTGGGGCAGGGTCGTGGCTGGGCTGTGTCGGCGGGGTAGGGTCGTGTCTGGGCTGTGTCGGCGGGGTCGTGTCTGGGCTGTGTCGGCGGGGTAGGGTCGTGTCTGGGCTGTGTCGGCGGGGCAGGGTCGTGTCTGGGCTGTGTCGAGGCAGGGTCGTGTCTGGGCTGTGTCGGCGGGGCAGGGTCGTGTCTGGGCTGTGTCGAGGCAGGGTCGTGTCTGGGCTGTGTCGGCGGGGCAGGGTCGTGTCTGGGCTGTGTCGAGGCAGGGTCGTGTCTGGGCTGTGTCGGCGGGGCAGGGTCGTGTCTGGGCTGTGTCGAGGCAGGGTCGTGTCTGGGCTGTGTCGAGGCAGGGTAGTGTCTGGGCTGTGTCGGCGGCGCGGGGTCGTGTCGGGGCTGTGTCGAGGCAGGGTCGGGTCTGGGCTGTGTCGGCGGGGCGGGGTCGGGTCGGGGCTGTGTCGAGGCAGGGTCGTGTCTGGACTGTGTCGGCGGGGCAGGGTCGGGTCTGGGCTGTGTCGGCGGGGTAGGGTCGTGTCTGGGCTGTGTCGGCGGGGCGGGGTCGGGTCGGGTCTGTGTCGAGGCAGGGTCGTGTCTGGACTGTGTCGAGGCAGGGTCGTGTCAGACACGACGCCGCCCTGCCAATGCGGCCGGCAGATGGCGCGATCGCTGCAGACACAGCTGTTTGGTTGTTTAGGTGCTGAGTGCAAAGCGGCGTCCGGCGCCAGTGGCCAACCACAACAGCTGACACAGCGACTCCCAGACCGGTGCCACTGCTTAGAAGATATGCCAGCTGTTAGCTCCCCAGTCACAGTCACGTAGAAGTGACCGAGAGGCAGGCAACAGCATATCTCAGCGCCCATGAACTGGGCGTAATCAATGCCAGTCTTCCCATATCCCACAAGTCGGGGAATCGTTTGCACACATTGTGATATATTGTCGACCTCGGGTCATCTCAGGCAGGGCGTCAGGTCATCTCAGGCAGGGCCTAGGATAACATGTTAACCCGGCAGTCACTGGGGTATATTCTGTAACACTACTCACTGTGGGGGGGGGGGGGTTTAGCCCCCCTGGTATCTTCAGAACCAATGATCGCAGCGGGACGCGCAAGGCGGCATTCGAAAGGGCTCAATGATATAAGCCTAACGCAAACTTAAAAATGCCAAATTAAGGTCACATGTCAGGTCACGGTCAAGTAAAACGTCAAAATCGAGGTATTTGAGTTTATGGACAATACTTGCCATCAATGGCCTTCGATCGCGCCTATACTCACCCAAAGTGCAGTCAAAGGTATGATACATATCCCACATGAGCTAAAGTGAGATTGTTGCAAAAGATCAAGGTCAAGGTCAGGTCACAAAAGGTCACTACACACAAAATATCTACGAAAGTCATGCAGCACATGTTTTATGGATGCTTTTACGCGTAGAATTCGATAGTGGTAGTCATTTTACCACCTGACTATATTTACGTGAAGTTAGTGTCAAGTTCAGGTCAAGTTCAGGTCACTGAAGGTCAAAATTTGAAATTGATAAATCGAAATGAAAAAACATTTTTCTATATCAGTTTTATCTAAAAAAAAACAATTCTGGCATTTATTTGTCTGTATCCTGTCAATAAAAGCCAAAAAACGCAATTTCAAAATATGACGTCATGATTTACCCATACTTTGTATGTATGACAGTCAAAAAAGATGATATCATTTTGAAATTTGGTATGGTAGTTGCCCATATGTCGTTATATGACATATATTCCGGTCTTTTCAATAGCTTTAAAAAAATGATTTTGTGAGCATTTTTTCAAAAACGTTTTTACATTTTTGGGGTAAGAAAAAAACAATTTTTTGACATTTCGAGATACCTGGTTTGTAGCCATTGTAATTGTCTACCTTTTAGCGTTTTTCGATTGCATTTTGCTTCAAATGCGGCATTTGTACGGCCTGGCAAAGTTTAGCCGACTTTGGAGTCAAAATCGTGTTTAGTGACGTCACTAAATTCACTATATCTCGAAAAATGTCTGACGATTTTTTTTAATTTTTTTCTCAAAAGGTGTAAAAATGATGCCCGGAAAGGTACCGAAATTTTTGTGCTGATATCTGCATCAGTTATTGAGATATTCCTAATATTCCTAAGGGGGGGGCTAAAAAAGCCCCCCAGTGACTCGCGGGTTACACGCGCCCTGGAGGGCCTCTGATAATTACACGCCCTGGAGGGGGGCGGATTTCGCCCCCCCCCCCCTATGATCTCGAAAACCACGCAACGTAGCGACAAGCGGGAAAGGACGTTAGATATCTCGAGACAAGCTCTTTCGAAAGTATTTCGTTAATTTTTTTCAGGTCAATATTGAGGTCACCAGAGGTCATCAAGGGTCAGATTTTCAAGTTTTCAAGACTTCGGTTCGAACACTCTCAAATATCTCGGGAACTATGATAGATAGCAGCAAACGGAAAAAAGCAATTGAAAGTCATTGAAAAATGCAATCGACATGGGTGTCCTCAGATTTGAGCTCAGGTCAATAGTTTAGGCTCCAGAGGTCATCGAATGTCAAAAAGGTGATTTTGTTTTCAAAACTGTTTTCCCCAAATAACCTTTTACCTAATAAAGATAAAGCAATAATGTTTACGCCATCGCGTGTGTCTTGTCAAGGCGCTTCGAATCATATTCATGGTGACCGGGTTAGGTAAACTGAGAAATTTGACCTCAGGTCAAGGTCAAGTGGTGACCCAAGTTGGTCATGTTGCATATTGGGCGACGTTTCTCGACGAGACAAACATATTGGTACCGTTTTCTCTTCTCTATCTTCATTATGTCGATAGTTATTGATAAAACCGTGTTGGCGGTCACAAAATTGACCTGACCTTAGGTCACCGATATTAGAAATCCGAAATAAACAAATTGTTGGTATCTATGACCTTATGAATTCCTGCAAGATTGAAACCGATCGGCGTAAAACTGTGGCTGTGGTACTACTGCAAACGTTTTGGAGTTGAGGTCATCACGTGACCTGGTCTGGTGACCTGATCTGAGATGACCTGAGGCCAAGAATTTTACATAATGCGGGAAGTTCATTTCTAAACAGGTATACAAAAAACGGCGGCGCTGCGCGCCGCCGTTTTTGCGCTATCCTCGAAAAACCGGAGGGGTGGGCGTATTTCGTCCCCCCCCCCCCCTCCAGGGCGCGTGTTAACTGGGGGGGGGGGGGGAATGCCACCGCAGTGACTGCCTCCCCAGTGACGAAATTTTGCCCCCCCCCCCTAGTGGGAGCAAGTTCGTAGGTAACATACGGTTGTACGGTCTGTAAAGTAGATAAAAGCGTCACTGAAGCATGCTTTCAACTTAAAACCAACAAAACGCCGTTTGCAGCTACCTAGCGTAGCTTTGAGATCTTGATGGCGGATACCTGCCCCTCGTCGCGTCGGTTCGAAATTGGCGTGGACCACAGGTGCCGATTTATATACGTTTGGGGGTGGCCCTCGGCCCCATATGTTGAGTTTGTTCCCCCAAAGATGTTTTAGGCTCCCTCAATGTTTTCTGGCCAAGCAATGGCGGATCCAAGGGGGCCAAAAGGCCAGAGCCCCCAAACCGCCTGAAATCAGCAAAAAAATGACGCATTTTCTAATTAAAAAGCCAAGAAACCTTTACGAAAGAAAGTTGATTAAATCACCTATTCATCCATAAAGAAACTAAATCCAATGAGTTTGTTTTATTGTTTGAGATTTTTTGGGGGATTTCGCCTCCAAAACAACTTTTTTTGCCGTTCTGGGTTCTCTGTTGTTTCTGGCCTTAGATCAGGCATCTGACACATACCATGGTTTCAGCCACGGTGATCCGTGGAAAACCAAGCTTCTGATAAATTCGTTGGTTCCAGGAACATAGACTACCCAAAACCACCTTCATCACATCATACGACGAAACCGGGGGATTATCCGCGAAGCAATGTTTCTCTGCTTCGTAAACTTTTCAGCTGTTTGTCTCCTCTGGGGTGACCCTCGGCTCGCCCTCGCCCGCACAGCCATTTTTCGATTGAATAACCGATTTCACCGCATATCTGACGAATGGATTTAGAACTGTGTGCCAGCATTTGGCCGACACGACCGATAATAAATCGGTCTCTCGAAAACATGTCGACGTTGAGCCGATATCAGCCCGATATGGCCAGAGTTGCGTGTATTTCGTTTCGAACGCAATATGCCACGTTTACGTGGTATGAGTATCATTCGAAAGTTAAAAAAAACGTTCAAAACGAATAACAATTATTTAAGTTATTAAAGTCTAACCGTAATATGTGAGATGGGTTGTACAGTAATCAGTAATCAACGGCTACAACCAGGCAACAACTATTCTTAGTTTTGATGCCTCGTTTTCCATTCCAAGGGATACCATTTTCTATTGCAAAGGATACCTATTGCATGGGTTGGATCTGCACTGATTACGAGCGAGCGCGAAGCGCTCGCTAGTCTTTCCGTGGTATATGGGGAAAATCTGAATATGAGCGGCCCGGCCCGACCCGACCCTACCCGTGGCGACGCTTTTGAGAAGCTCATATCTTTGCAACCATACGTCCGATTGACAAGCTGACTTCTTTGCTGAGCAGCCCCATCCAACCTACCCTGTTTGAGACCAGTGCCGACTCATGTGGGTGACTACCACTGCGCGTGCCGCGTGCCGCGAGCCGCGTGAGGGGTGTTGAAAAGCGTTTTCTCGCAAAAACTCTGCAACGACTGAGTTGATTGTGTGCACATTTGGTGTGTGGTTAGGGACCCCTCAGCCGCCAATTTTCCACAAGTCAGGGGTGGGGTGCCTCTGCACGTGCGCACGTGCTCACCCCTATTTTATATCTCAGGAATGGCTGAGCCGATTGTGTTCAAATTTGGTGTGTAGTTAGGGACCCCTCCGCCGCCGCCTATCCACAAGTCATAGGTGAGGTGCCTCTGCACCACGTGCGCACGCACGTGCGCACGTGGTGCAGTGCAGCACCACGTGCACACTTTTTTTTGTATCTCAGGAACTACTTGCCCGATCGGGTTGAAATTAACCATACATTTATTTCGCGCTCGCTCGTTCATCGCCAACTACGGCGCCTTACTGGTTAATACGTTAATTTGATGAGTTACTAATTGCACCGGCTATTTTTTTAATGAAATAGTTGTTTAGTCCAAAATGAAACGTTTCACAAAATGTTTAGCTAATGTTTTTTGCTTATTGTGTAAGGGATATGATGACTCTAATTGAGCCCTTGACCCACTGGGGAATCCAGAACGTCCAAAAACGTCGGTTTGAAGAACTGCCTCAAAACTCGTCCACTCGGTGATACAATACTTCAAACACATACGGTCATCCGCTGGCCATTGGTAAGTTTGTCCGATGTCGTGTCTCGATGCTTTAGGAACATAGGTTCGTCTCGCTTTAACAAAAGGTCCTGATATTGACGTTTTCACAGACGCAGAGATGCTTTAAATTTAAAAGGCTAAATGACAGGCTTTGCCTTGAAAGATTTGTGGGCGGTTATAATGTAAAGTGACAGGCCCTTCTGGTCTTTTTGTGTGAAGATTATTTGACGTTGATGGCCCAGACGAACCCTCCAGGGACGGTGCTGAAAGGCATCAGAAGACTAACGACTGCAGAATCACTACATATATGGGAGCTGTTCAGCGCGGACGTCGTCAGGCTGGCGGACGTCAGGCTGATAGATAACATTGAATTAGTGGCGTGGCGGTGGATGCTTGATTGAAGAAGGTGGCACAAATTAATCTGATGGCGGCCCAGCCTGGGATCATCTTGATACCTTGGTCCTCAGTTCAACTTGGTCACCCCTGTGTCGACACGCGGGGGCTCCACTGATGTGACCTCAGCTGACCTCCCGGCCCGGTACACAATACCACCCCTGTGTCGACACGCGGGGGCTAAACTGATGTTACCTCAGCTGACCTCCCGGCCCTGTGTCGGTGTCCAGGCGGCGTCTCGGCCGGGGCTTTGCTGGCCGGCGGGCCGTCTCGCGTGGCGACACAAGGAAGAATATTATTTCCACCCATTCGGAAACTGCTGACGCCTGCAGCGGCGGTGGAGCGCTCGCGCTGGTTCGGCCGGCAGCCACACCAGCCGGCTCGCAGCTGCTCAGCAGCTCAGCAGTCGTCTGCCGAGGCGACCTCCGCTCCGGATGCCGGCCGCCGCTGTCTGGCGCTGGCCAGCGCAGGCCAGCTCGCAGGCAACATACGCGTGCAGCTCGCACCTTCGCACAGCCTGCATCTCCTGCTGACTGTCCCGGCAGTGGTACACTTAACATATTATTACCGAGCGGAGCCAGGTCTTTCGCCAGCTACATGGGACAATCTACGCATGAGTGACCCGACCCGACCGTTGTCATGGTTTCAGAAGATTGTTGTCATGATTTCAGAAGATTGTTGTCATGGTTTCAGAAGATTGTTGTCATGACTTCAGAAGCATTGATGTCATGGTTTCAGAAGCATGGTTGTCATGGTTTTAGAAGCATTGTTGTCATGGTTTCTTTGCAAGTATTCCGTCGATGGGACTGCAAAGTTGCGCACAAAAGCGTTTGTTTCGCAAAAGTAGTATATATTTATTATATATTTTTCCTTCTTCAAAAATGCGTTCCGAGATTAAGGCACTTTGCACGACGGTGCACGACGTGCACGACGGCGGAAAACCCTGCCTTCCATGTGTGGTAGGGTTGCAGCCACGACATGACCCACCAGTTTCGCGCTCGGGAGACCCAGCTGACCCGCCTGGTTACGTGACCGCCTGCGGCCGGCGAAAGACAGCGACCAGGGTCGCCGTCCCTCGCTGGCTGCAAAATCAATGGAATGATCGAGCTCGTGCCGTTGGTCACGTTTAACCTCCATGCAAGGGAAATATGTGTTACCTTTGAAGATGCGGCCTCAGAAAATGAAGTCACCTTAACTAGCTCCGGGCTGGGGGAGCGTTTGGACGCCCCTCTAAGTTTTTTTTTCGGGAATAACTGCGCTGCCGTTCTTGGCACAGTTGTTAGGACATCAACTGCATTTTTTGATTTTTCCCCTCGAGGTCGTTGCAGGTCAGGTCACCAGGTCAGGGCACGTGACCCCAACTCCAAAGAAGTTTGCGGTCGCTTCACAACGATTGTGTTGACCGAGCGGATTAAAACTCACAGGACTTAATAAGGCCACACGTATTTACAATGCGCATGTCTCTGATTTATTATATCAAAAACCTAATGTCAGATCAATACAATGCATCAAGGGGAAAATATGCAGAAGCTTCCTGCTCAGAGAATACGGATAAGATCGGGCCAATTCCTTCAAGGTCATGGTATTATAGCTCATTCTTGATGACCCAGGTACAAATTTTGCTCAGTGACCCCTACAAGGTCATCTGAGGTCATCTGAGGTCGACAAACTGTTCTGTCAATAACTTTTAGCCAATAACCAAAAGATAGAGACGTGAGACCGACACCACTGTGTTTATCTTGTCGCCACGCTCCTGACAATGTGCACATGACCTATCTGGGTTAGCAGATGATCTTGGGTGACTTTGAACTGAGGTCAAATTTTGCATTTGACTAAACCAATCGCAATTATTATATAATTATTACATGAATTACATGCTGGCTGGCTCGGGGCAGCGTCAGACCCCAGTCGGCTGGCTCGGGGCAGCGTCAGACCCCAGCCGGCTGGCTCAGAGCAGCATCAGACCCCAGCCGGCTGGCTCGGGGCAGCGTCAGACTCCAGCCGGCTGGCTCGGGGCAGCCTCAGACCCCAGCCGGCTGGCTCAGAGCAGCGTCAGACCCAGGCTCGGGGCAGCGTCAGACCCAGGCTCGGGGCAGCGTCAGACCCAGGCTCGGGGCAGCGTCAGACCCAGGCTCGGGGCAGCGTCAGACCCAGGCTCGGGGCAGCGTCAGACCCAGGCTCGGGGCAGCGTCAGACCCAGGCTCGGGGCAGCGTCAGACCCAGGCTCGGGGCAGCGTCAGACCCAGGCTCGGGGCAGCGTCAGACCCAGGCTCGGGGCAGCGTCAGACCCAGGCTCGGGGCAGCGTCAGACCACAGGCTCGGGGCAGCGTCAGACCCAGGCTCGGGGCAGCGTCAGACCCCAGGCTCGGGGCAGCGTCAGACCCCAGGCTCGGGGCAGCGTCAGACCCAGGCTCGGGGCAGCGTCAGACTCAGGCTCGGGGCAGCGTCAGACCCAGGCTCGGGGCAGCGTCAGACCCAGGCTCGGGGCAGCGTCAGACCCAGGTTCGGGGCAGCGTCAGACCCAGGCTCGGGGCAGCGTCAGACCCAGGCTCGGGGCAGCGTCAGACCCAGGCTCGGGGCAGCGTCAGACCCAGGCTCGGGGCAGCGTCAGACCCAGGCTCGGGGCAGCGTCAGACCCAGGCTCGGGGCAGCGTCAGACCCAGGCTCGGGGCAGCTTCAGACCCAGGCTCGGGGCAGCGTCAGACCCAGGCTCGGGGCAGCGTCAGACCCAGGCTCGGGGCAGCGTCAGACCCAGGCTCGGGGCAGCGTCAGACCCAGGCTCGGGGCAGCGTCAGACCCAGGCTCGGGGCAGCGTCAGACCCAGGCTCGGGGCAGCGTCAGACCCAGGCTCGGGGCAGCGTCAGACCCAGGCTCGGGGCAGCGTCAGTGACACGGCGCGATATCCGTCCGGCTGCGACAGGGAGATTGCGGCGGCCACTAACAGGGTTAGCGGCGGCGGGGGGCACCAGCGATGATGCATGCAGATGAGGCGGCGGTGGCCGGGCCGCCGTTCGCACACACCGACACCGCTTTTCGCCCGGCTGGAACTGGGCAGTACAGCTCTATACGATAGTTAACACAATATTATTTTCGATCTGACAAAACAAAATCACCACTAGAAAAATAAGCGTGCAAGACGCTGACGATGACCTGACTTTTTGCGAGCGCACTAAAATAGTTTAATCAATCAAATCGAACACTTCCTTTGGCTTATTGTCTTGTTAATTTAAATTGTTCTACGTATAAGTTGTTGAAGATATATATGTGTATGACTGTGTGTATTAAATCAATGATCTACTTGAAATAATCCTGTGACTTTCACACTGACGAGTCAGAACGTACAAAATGTGCTTAAAGGGAAATAATGACCTTTTGATTTTGTTAGCAACAATTTATTAGGCTACCGTTATGGTTTTAAAATTATTTTATTTAAATTTAAGAATTAAATAAAATTATTCCCAAATTCAAAGTTGTAAGTTTGGAAAAAATACAAAACAAGTACCTTGTGCACTTCATGAAGGTCATTGACAAATTCGTCCTTCCCTACCATTGCTTACATCGAGTGCGGCATATTTGGAGGCTCTGCGACATTTCCGATCAAACTGAGCGCTGCTCGGACACACGCTAGTAGCGCTTTCGTTCTCCATGGCAACCAGGCGTCAGCAAATCAAAAGCCAGAAAGGGAATACGTTCTGGCTTTTCATTGGCTCACGCCTGGTTGCCATGGAGAACGAAAGCTCTACTAGCGTGCGTTCGAGCAGCGCTCTGATCCGTGAAGCAATCCGTGAAGCATCCGTGATGCATGACTGACTATCAGTATAAGTCATGAATAACAACAACATGCAAACTATACCAACTCGAATAAAATAAGGTCGGAATGAATTGAACCCCAGGCAAGCTAGTATTCGCAAAGCACTCGGCACTGCGCCACAGTAGCAAAAGGTGAGGGAAATGCATATTGGATACAATATTATTACGTCACAAGTTTCTGAAGTGTCAACTACTATGAAATATAGTGATAAAATACCTTTAATAATGATTAACAAGAAAATTCAAACTTAAAAACAATAATTTGAATAAGTCTTTAATTAGCTTTCAACTCGAAATCAGATATATTTTGCAATGTTACACAAGAATGGCACCAGTGACGTCATTAACAAAGCCTGCTACGGGACTTGGGTATACTAATCAGGAACAACTCGCCAAGTGCGCCGAGATGGTTAAGTGCGCCGAGAAGCATGACAATGACTTTATAACAAATCGCCGACGCTAAATAGGGCGCCGTCGATGTGCATCGATGAGCTTCCGATTTAATTTCCAGTTTTGTGTTATTGTTTGTTAGTTTTTGGGGGACAAATTATTATTTTTCATGATAATATAAAGCATAGTGTTATATACAGCCACAGACAAATTATACAATACTTCTAATGTTGAAAACAAATGAATTTATTTTCAAAAATTGAGGGTCGCAACCACTAACTATGCTCCGTTGATGTGCATCGATGAGCTTGCGATTTTATTGCCATTTTTTTCCAATCGCTGTTAGTTTTAGAAGATCGCCGGGCATATAATCATAACAAGCAGAACGCACAATATATTTTCCACTCCATTGCGTAAAAAAACAATACGGGAAAAGCCCGCAGTTTGATGAGGACCAAAAGTACTTGCCAAGTACCGGTCGTTAAAAGTGTGGAACGCTTATCAACTTTAACTTGAAATATCTTTCGGTAGGAAAGTTTTCATGCAAAATGTGATGAATTTACAATATATTTTGGTCTCGTCTGGCGATTTCAAGTGCTAACTCCATTTTTGTGGAAAAAGGTCATTATTTCCCTTTAAAGGGTGCATATAAAATACGAACGGGAGCCTATCAGTAAAAAAGGAAAATATAAAAGATAAATACACAAATAATGCTAAACAGAGGCAGACAAGCTTCTAAAATAAGAACACACTCGCATGGGTCTAAATCATCCCGTAAGCTGCTCAACAGTTCAAAATCGCCTTCCTCAGGGCGTGGCGCGTACAAGTGGTCACATCTGCGAGTACGTTCGTATCATTAACGAACTTACGCCGCGGTAACATAACCGCCGCCTGCCCGCCTCCGTCCGTATGCGCGGTAGCGAGATCAGGTGCGCCGAGCGGGTGTCACGCCCGTGAATGTCACGCTGCCGCTGTCCTATGGTGCTGGCGATGTACGGTGGTGAACCGGTGCGAATAGCGTGCAGCACAGCGCAAACATAATGGTACTGAATGAGCTGCTGTGTGTTCAGCCATTTTAAATCACGGATCACATCAGAAATGTGATCCATTCTACGACGGCCACTGACGACTCTCGCCGCGAAATTGATAGTTTTGTGTAGGCGATGGGTTTGAGTTAGATTGCAGGATCCGTATATGGAAATGCAATATCGAAGCACTGAGATAGCAAGTCCTTGAACGATTCGGGATAGATATTGTGTCGGGATAGTGTGTTGTGCATGACTGAGGGCAATGATAATTCCGGACCTATCTTTCCAGTTTGATATAAAATTGCCTGACATTAATTAAAAATTATATGGGAATTGCTTCGCCTTGTTGGATTTCCCAATGTTGCTGCTCTGCATAATATTAATTAAATAGCGACTGTGAAACTCGTATGACTTTATCTGACAGCGTTCGTGAGCGTCCGGTTACGGTATTGGATGTCATACTGCACGCCTACGCGTTACAGCGGATGAAAGCGCGTCATGCAGGGACGTTTGTTCAACTGACAGGGCAGACGTCATGTCCTTACACCTCAATAGCGGGACAATTTAGCCAAATATAAGCATTGCAAGGGAATGTTGTCCTTCACAGCCGCGCTTTTGGCACATCTTAAGTTGTCTCAACGCGGAAAGCACGCTTCGTGGTCGCCACTTTGTTCGCGGTTTTGCGGTCTGCGGTTCATTGTAACGATTATAAAAACTACACATAACTGTAACTGTGATGACTGTGTAACTGTGATGACTGTGTAACTGTGATGACTGTGTAACTGTGATGACACTGTAACTGTGATGACTGTGTAACTGTGATGACTGTGTAACTGTGATGACTGTGTAACTGTGATGACTGTGTAACTGTGATGACTGTGTAACTGTGATGACTGTGTAACTGTGATGACTGTGTAACTGTGATGACTGTGTAACTGTGATGACTGTGTAACTGTGATGACACTGTAACTGTGATGACTGTGTAACTGTGATGACTGTGTAACTGTGATGACTGTGTAACTGTGATGACTGTGTAACTGTGATGACTGTGTAACTGTGATGACTGTGTAACTGTGATGACTGTGTAACTGTGATGACTGTGTAACTGTGATGACTGTGTAACTGTGATGACTGTGTAACTGTGATGACTGTGTAACTGTGATGACTGTGTAACTGTGATGACTGTGTAACTGTGATGACTGTGTAACTGTGATGACTGTAACTGTGATGACTGTGTAACTGTGATGACTGTGTAACTGTGATGACTGTGTAACTGTGATGACTGTGTAACTGTGATGACTGTGTAACTGTGATGACTGTGTAACTGTGATGACTGTGTAACTGTGATGACTGTGTAACTGTGATGACTGTGTAACTGTGATGACTGTGTAACTGTGATGACTGTAACTGTGATGACTGTGTAACTGTGATGACTGTGTAACTGTGATGACACTGTAACTGTGATGACTGTGTAACTGTGATGACTGTGTAACTGTGATGACTGTGTAACTGTGATGACTGTGTAACTGTGATGACTGTGTAACTGTGATGACTGTGTAACTGTGATGACTGTGTAACTGTGATGACACTGTAACTGTGATGACTGTGTAACTGTGATGACTGTGTAACTGTGATGACTGTGTAACTGTGATGACTGTGTAACTGTGATGACTGTGTAACTGTGATGACTGTGTAACTGTGATGACTGTGTAACTGTGATGACTGTGTAACTGTGATGACTGTGTAACTGTGATGACTGTGTAACTGTGATGACTGTGTAACTGTGATGACTGTAACTGTGATGACTGTGTAACTGTGATGACTGTGTAACTGTGATGACTGTGTAACTGTGATGACTGTGTAACTGTGATGACTGTGTAACTGTGATGACTGTGTAACTGTGATGACTGTGTAACTGTGA
This sequence comes from Chirona hameri, assembly GCA_036785665.1. Taxonomy (NCBI): domain Eukaryota; kingdom Metazoa; phylum Arthropoda; class Thecostraca; order Balanomorpha; family Balanidae; genus Chirona; species Chirona hameri. The sequence continues at coordinate 54,497 of JAXIVJ010002586.1, forward strand.
TGACTGTGTAACTGTGATGACTGTGTAACTGTGATGACTGTGTAACTGTGATAACTGTGTAACTGTGATGACTGTGTAACTGTGATGACTGTGTACCTGTGATGACTGTGTAACTGTGATGACTGTGTAACTGTGATGACTGTGTAACGGTGATGACTGTGTAACTGTGATGACTGTGTAACTGTGATGACTGTGTAACTGTGATGACTGTGTAACTGTGATGACTGTGTAACTGTGATGACTGTGTAACTGTGATGACTGTGTAACTGTGATGACTGTGTAACTGTGATGACTGTGTAACTGTGATGACTGTGTAACTGTGATGACTGTGTAACTGTGATGACTGTGTAACTGTGATGACTGTGTAACTGTGATGACTGTGTAACTGTGATGACTGTGTAACTGTGATGACTGTGTAACTGTGATGACTGTGTAACTGTGATGACTGTGTAACTGTGATGACTGTGTAACTGTGATGACTGTGTAACTGTGATAACTGTGTAACTGTGATGACTGTGTAACTGTGATGACTGTGTAACTGTGATGACTGTGTAACTGTGATGACTGTGTAACTGTGATGACTGTGTAACTGTGATGACTGTGTAACTGTGATAACTGTGTAACTGTGATGACTGTGTAACTGTGATGACTGTGTAACTGTGATGACTGTGTAACTGTGATGACTGTGTAACTGTGATAACATTTGAGTGTTTTATCGAAGTAGTTGGGCTCCGTTCGGCTGAGACCCCAGTCAATGCCGGGTTAACCCTCGCCCGGGTAAGGAAAAATCACTACGTGTTCGGGTGTGTGTGTGGGGGGGGGGGGGGGGTACGACCCCCCCCCCATAGCGTTTCGTCCCTAATTGAGCTAGAGCTTCGAGTCAAAGACGAGCGTGTCGCTTGTGACGAGAGGAAGCGGCTTCCTCGATGATACCCGATACCCGATCTGAGGTCATGCCAATGACACAAAAGTCATCAAAATTGTCAATGCGTATACATTTAATTTTATCGAGCTAGAATCGTGAATGAGCATATCACAATGCTTAATGGGTGCCAAATTGGTAATCAGCGTCACAAAATGTCCTAAAAACTGCCAAATTCCAAAAAGGTCATGTCAGGTCATCTGAGGTCAGTGACCTTGGTTGACCTGTGGAAGCGGATGGCCCCAGTGGAACAGATAATTATGTAAAATGGATCCCAAATTTGAAATCAGCGTCACAAAATGTCCTAGAAACCGCAAGAAGCCCGAAAAGTCATCTGAGGTCATCGGAGGTCAATGACCTCAGTTGACCTCTGAAAAGGTCAATCGAGGTCATAATCTCAGTGGAAACCACAACTGTCACCTGGAAACACCTGTGCATATGCTCCTGAACAACAAACACTCGAAAACTGCACAAGTTACAAGCATCGATACTGCGGGACACCAGCTGCGCCTGATATGACCTTGAGAAACAGGTCATAAGTCACGGGTCATGTGGGTTAGAAATTCACAATTTTCAGAGTATGTGGGAAATTTTCCAAAAGTAGGGTACTGAAAGTTGCATCGAAATCGGTTGGCAAACTACGCGAGTTATTCCAGAAAGCCCGGGTAGGGGGTGGCATCCACCCCCCCCCCCCCGGGCGGGGGTTAAGCGAGGACAGATCCATCCGTTCGTCTTCGGGGCCAACTACCTTTTTGCTATAAGGTTCGACGACCCTTGGCAAAACAACAAGAGTATCTTGGATTTGAATAGTTTTTTGCGGTCCTTGGAAAAAAATGTTAGTGGAAAGAAGCTAACATATAAATTTAAAGCATAACTTGGAGCATCAAATAAATGGTATAGTTTTCTTCAGAATTTTCAGCTCCGAATCTCGTATAGTAAACCAGGGGAGGGTCCGACCGGAAAAATGAATACGCATTTCGCTGCACAAATGTTTGTCGTTGTTATCGGCTGCGCTCCGATAAAAAAGAGCTAAAGGCGAGGACGACAAACATGATCGAACCAGTCGCACTTCCGCCATTCAAAACAATAATACAGTTGACCCGATCATGGCGTCAAATTCAATTTGCATTTCAAGAAACTTGAGCTACCCATCTAGTATGCACCACATGGGATGATCAACTTCCGTTGCCAAGTTCTTGAAAAAAATGTGTCCCTGCTCCCGGCCTCGAGGCCATTTGCGCATCTCGGCAGGCGCATAGATACGACACACGCAAACGAAGTAACCGATACCTACTATACGGTGAACGCTGCATTTCTCATATTTCTGCCATACAGTCTATGGCAGAAACCTGCGGCAGCCAGCCAGGCAGCGGCAGCCTGAAATAATATAGCTGGCGACTTCCCGATCGCGCAAAGAAGTCAACGACTTCGCTGACGGATGACATTGTAATGTAATCCGTATAGGTCAGACCTATAGGTCTCGCGGTGGGCTTTGCACATGATCAGCGCCTCCATCCGGAGCTCGGTCATTGCCGCTCTTTGTCGCGGTCATTGCCTAAATTTTTCCAAAATTGCCCAACTTTGGCCAAAATTGCCTAAATTTTTCCAAATTTGCCCAGTACCGTTCTAAAAACGCAGAAACGCAAATATAGCATACTTCGTCTGGGTGGGGGGAGGGGGCAAAACATAGTTTGCCCCCCCCCCCCTTGAACGGTCTTGGGGGGGGGGGGCATGGCCCCGTTACCCCCTAGATCCGGCCTTGAGTTGTCTATTAGCTAGAAACGAAATATTTTGGGTGGATAGTGGTCAGTAAAGACGGCGCTATCCGGGTGTATATTTCTTTTTCTTTTTTTTTGTGAAAACTCGTTTTCGTGTTATCCTTTACGGTGTTGGGAAGAATAGCATGGTACAAACATATTGCAAAAATATTGCACCGCCTGTCCTAAATATTACTCAAACAGCTTTGGGTTACAGATATAATTTAAAGAGGGTACCTTCGCCTGCAAAGTGGTGAAGTCTCAGCGTTCTATGTTCAACAGTTTCCGAGTACCGCTTTAAATACTGAAAATGCCGCTTTCTTATGGAAGTTGTCATAACTTTGGACTTGATCTAAGCTTTGCTCTGAACGGCATGTGACTCACCAGGCCAATGTACTCTCTGTCGAATCGTGTTTATCGCGTGTCGCTGTCACCCTCGGTGTGGGACTTATCGGCCCGGGATCGACGCGCGTTTGGCCGTTTTCGTCAATTTGTGAATTTGTCCCGTTTCCTATGTTAAACCAATGACACAGTTGTCGCCGATACAGCGGCCGACACGTATGTAGAATCATGTTGAAATTGTAATACGATGGTGCGCCTCTGCCACCGGACCTGTGTGCCAAATTGGACGTACGGTTGCAACGGTTGTCGAGTTATTTGCAGATTTGTGTATGACCGTTAATTTGATTTACACGTACGTACCAGGCACGCACGCACGCACGCACGCACGCACGCACGGACATCTTATAATTAATAATATAAGATTTTACACGTTTAACCCTCGCCCTACGGGGAGGGTTAAACGTGACAGTGGGGAGGGCTGTCAGGCCTCTCAGGGGGGGAGGGCCTGACAGCCCTCCCCCCTGAGATTTTTCTTGAATAACTTTTGACACATGCAGTGCATCTTGCTGAAATTTTCGGTAGCTGAGTTTACAACAATTATACGTATTCTGATAAACAATCGTTGAAATTGGTTGAGAGATTTGGGAAATAATGACGTTTTGATGACGTCTTGTTGGTAAAAATGTAAAAATATTTGAAAAATCGTTAAAAACAGAGTTTCAAAGCAAATTGCAAACGCAAATCACCAAAGATACAAAATGGCATTCTCTTTAAAATGGAAATCTCGGATTTGCAAAATTTTGGGGTTTTCACCCATAAAAAAACTGTTTTTTTTTTAAATCCCCACAAAATCAAAATTTTGAAAGATATTAAAAAAAGGAATATATGTGACAGAACTGAGTATGGACAATATCCAAACCAAATTTCAAAGTAATGTCTTTATTTTTGACTGAGTGATGGCTCCCTAAGTGTAAGAAACTGATGACGTCATTTTTAAAAATAACTTTTTTTTGACTTTTTTTGACAAGATACGAACAAATAATTACCTTTTCTGTATCTCTGAGCTAAAACTGGTCTAGGAACATGCCTTTTTATTTACATTTATCAATTTCTAATTTTGAGGTTTTCTGAAGAGCAAAATCGCTGTTCTGGACGTGGTAAATCCGAGGTCATTCACTTGACCTGGAAGGTCACCTGTTAACCTGAAACCTAAAAATCGCATACTGTTAGATTCCTCTCATGACAGGTAACATGCTGGTTCTTACCGCATTGCTCTAAGTTGCTTGGTTTGGAAGTTAACAGGGGGGCTTGTCAGCCCCCCCCCCCCGTAGGGCGAAGGTGAAAAAATCTCCCGTAGGGCGAGGGTTAATTCGTTAGTAGCAGCTATTTTCACAACCTGACCAAATATAATGTCAAGGTCAGGTCACATTAGTTCAAAATTTGAAATTGACTAATCTAAATAAAAAAGGCATGTTTCTAGACCAGTTTTGTCTCAGAACTACAATGACTTACGGCTCCCGAAGTATTAGTAACTCATGACGTCATTTTTTATGTTGCCATTTTTAGGTTTTAGTGTCAGGTTACAGAACAATGAATGTCCTGAATGAACAATGAATTCATTGTCCTGTAACCTGTCACTAAAAGCCAAAAATGGCAACTTATAAAAATGACGTAATGTGTTACTAATACTTAGGGAAGCCATAAGTCAGTCAAAAATACAGATATTGCTTTGAAATTTCGTTTGGGTATCGTCCATACATGGTTCTCTAATATATTCCTTTTTTTAATATCTCCGGGAATAATGTTTTTTTTTTGTTGGGGGGGGGGGGATTTTTGGGGTTAAAAAACAAAAATGTCGAACACCCGAGACAGCCATTTTGAAGAGAATGTCATTTCCTTTCTTTTGACGTTTTGTATTTGCAATTTGCATCCAAACTAGATTTATCGTTTTTCAACCAAAAATTGCATGACATGATGTCTTTAAAACGTCGTTATCCTGCAAAGTACTTCACGAATTTAATTGATATTTGGGAATTGATGCCGCATAAGGTACTGAAAGTTTAACGTTGATATCTCTCATAGTTTTCAAGTTATTTAGAAAATCCAGGAGGGGGCAGACCCCCCACCTCACCCCACTCAGCGGGCCGAGGGTTAATGCGCCTTAATCGTTATTACATGTGTGAATAATTTTTGCTGAAAACTACAAACAGTAACATTGCCTTTACTTAACTGGCCTATAAACTTTGTGTTACATCTTTGCAATCCAAAAACACCCTCATGCGTAAATTCGCTTGATAAATTCCTTCGCAAATTCCTCCGAAATGTTGCATTGCACCTCCTTTAGCCAACCCTCTGCCAGCCCGGCCCACTATTGACCGGCTGTGGTGCGGAGCCCAGCGCGACATTTCTCAGAGCTGCGGCGGCGGCGAATTCTGGTGCGCCGGCGGAGTCGGACCGCGCTGAAAGCGGTACGCGTCCGGCAGCCGCACCATTAGTAACGAGCAGATAAAGCGAGCGCCCCGTGCTGCCATGAACCGTGAATTGATTCAATCGGCTCGACTGCGATCCCCGCGGCTGGATAGGACACTCCTAAGCGAGGCACTGTCAGCGCCCGCGGCTGGTGGCGGAATAAGACACCTCACTCTCCCACGCGAGGTACTGTCAGCACCCACGGCTGGATATGACCCCCCCCACCCCCACCACCACCACCACCCTCCCACGCGAGGCAGTCAGCGCCCGCGGCGGGATAGAAGAACACCCCACCCTCATACGCGAGGCACTGTCAGCACCCACGTCTGGATAGGACCCCCCCCCCCCCCACCCACAACCACCTCTCACGTGAGGAAAGTAGGGGAGGGGGGTATGGGGGTGTCCTATCCAAACAATAACCTCACTTCGTTCGGTTGTTATTGTACGCATAGAAATAATGTCCTCACTCCGTTCGGACATTATTTCGAACACCCATGGGATGGAAACCCGATAACACCTGGTATACCGACCAAGTGGTGCGGTTAAATATATATTAACTAGTGGATGGTTCCCCGGTCACCCGTTGACATATCTTGAGATACCTTGATTTTCTTCGCTGAAGTGTCGGCGATCAGCATGTTAATTGATGTTTATGTGTGAACTGTGGAAGTGGCCGTTGCTGTGCTCCCTTCTCAATCCCATAGACACCTTCTGTCACGCACACGGGTCCAAAACAGCACCGCTCTCCGCCCGGCGACCACGCGGCACCGGGACCCACTCCCACGGGTCCAAAACAGCCCCGCTCTCCGCCCGACGACCACGCGGCACCGGGACCCGACCCGACCCGACCCCAACACAGGTCGATTCCCCAGCCAATCAGTGACACGCACACCACCGGGCCGCCGCCAATCACAGCGCGCCGCCCGGTTCATGCGCGGCACCGACCCACAGTGTGTCGGTGTGACCCCACAGAGTGACCAGTCACGTGGCAGGTCAGTCGGCCGGCCGATAAAGGTCGTGCACCGGGGTCAGGTCGCACAGGCTCCGCCACATGCGCGCCTAGCCGAGCTGCGAGTGGTAGCCTGGTAGGGGAGAGATAGCCTCCTACGGAACCCGCAGGCCGTCGGCCAGATAGTAAACGCACCTCGGCCCCGCACACCCCGGCTGCCGGTCACGGAATGCCCCCCTCCCCGCGGCCCGCTTTCCGGCTGTCTATGTCGCACAGGGGTTTTTCCTACAGGGCGTTGTCGTCCTGGAACCGCCTGACGCCGTCCTCCCGGAGCCTCGCCGTGCTAAAATATCATCTTGACAGTTGTGACGACGGTGTTCGAAAGCCTAACTTCGTACGTTATTTATTAACCTACCGTGATGTATTGTGTGTGTAACGCGTGTTTTAAATTGTCTGTCGTGTGTTTTCGTTTGTATCGCCCAACATGTATCCCATTGACTCGAATCAAACATTAAGCCACTTATATGGAATAATTCGTAAGCAAATACAAATACATGAACATGATAGCGCAGCTGGTTAAAGGAAACCAGTCACTGCCAAATCGCTGTTAATGTGCATATTACAGGGTACAGGGCATAATGTGCACTTACATGGGAAAATCACTGGGGGGGGGGGGGCAAGGATCAGATCCAAACATAACATACAAAGGCAAACATTCGTAAGCATGACTCTGATGGAAAATGCCAGTTAACCCCAGGGGCGGATCCAGAAAATCTTTAAGGGTGGGGTCATCAATTGCAGTGGTGCCTCTACCTATACCCAAATCTGAAAACACAACGGATTTGGTCCACTATATTTTGAGGGTGCCCCTATTTCAGTTTTTTAATTGACAACATTGGCTATAGGTATTTGTAATATCAGTCGTACCCTTTCTATCATTTAAAGTGCCACGGATGGTGCTAAAATATATTATTTGTATAGTCAAGGGCGGCCCCAGATGGCTGATGAAGAATTGACCAAGAGTGACGTCGAGGTTCGTGACCAGGGGGGTGGGGGAGAGGAGGTGGAAGCCGTTTTTACGAGCAGTTAATCTTATGCATGCGATTAACTATTGCGCCGCGAAGCTGCGCCAAAATTTGAGGTTTTGAGCGGGTTGGAGAACTAATTTTTGCTATTGGAACCAGCATGCAGGGTCAAAACGAGGAAATATGTCTGGAGCAAAAGGTGGTGTCAAAAGATGTTACCCCCCATTTAAGGCCAAAGGTGGCCCACATATCCCCCCCCCCCTGCGGCCGCCAGTGTGCACAGTCTATATTAGACCCTTTTGTACTGGAAAAGAACACTGATTTGCGCCGCGTAACGGCGCGGAATTTTTTGCTTTGTTTTGTTTTTGTCTGGATAACTAGGAACTAACACAAATGGGAAGGTTCTATAATCTATATGTATCAGCCGAAGGGGGCCCTCAGGGCCCCTCCAGTCCGATACGTTGTTGCATCTGGTATAAAGGCACGTTGGTGCCCCTTCCCAAGGGACGGGAGGCATGAAATTTTTTTTACATAATTTAGCAATTTCAATTTAGCATCATTCCTAGTAATTTTCCATCACTTCCCGAGTCCTCGCGCTGTGTGTTGAGTGTGCGGGTATGACGTCACACAACAGGATTCGGCAACGCTGATTGGCTCAGCCGCTGAGACTCCACATCCGTGACGTCGCAGCCTGGCGCCGCCTCGCCGGCGTGGCGCAGCTCGAGCAGCTGTCTCTGAGGGCGCGGCCGCGACCGGTCGGTCACGTGACTGAGGAGACCGGAGGTGGCGCCACGTGGCGGTGGTTCGGCAAGGCTCAACTTCCACGAGATGCGAACGGCACTGCTGCTGGCGCTGCTCGCGGCTGCCTGCCGGGAAATAGATGGCGCCCCGCCTCTGTCTCTGCCGATACCAGTCGTGTCCGGCACGGTCAAGGTGCGATACTTCAGGTCTCGGGTCCCATACAGCGCCAACTGGGACGCATGTCGGCAACTCGGGAGGATCAGCTATCAGCCCTCGCCACTCCTAGCCGGCGACATCGAGCTGAACCCGGGCCCCGGGTCTGGCCGGCAGCCGGCGGCGGATCGGGCCGCGGCCTCGCCCGCTGCCCCGCCGACTACACTCACCGCCTACCATGCTAATGTGCGGAGTCTCAAGAAGCAGCTCGGCAGCCTCAGAGCCATTGCCCCGGCCTTGACTCAATATGACGTCGTCTCGTTTTCCGAGACGTGGTTAAACGATAACGTCTCTGACTCCGAGTTGGAACTGGGTTTTGAGAACCACACCTGGTTTCGTCGCGATCGCGGGTCGCTAGGTGGCGGTGTTGCCTGTGCGATCAGGACGTCTCTTCTGCCGATGCGTCTTCCCGGCCCGGACGCCACCGAGATTCTTCTCGTCCGCCTTCGACGAGCGGCTCTCACGGTCGCGGTCTGCTACCGCCCGCCGGACGACGACGCGGCGCTGGAGCGGCTGACGGCCGCGCTGTCCGACGTCGATCCTGGCCAGCGGCTGCTCGTCATTGGGGACTTTAACCTGCCAGAGATAGAGTGGACGGAGGGGGCGGAGGGGGGCGGGGTGCCGGCGCTGCGGCGGGCATCTGCGCGGGCGAGCCGCTTCCTGGACGCCTGTGACGTGGTTGGCCTCAGACAGTGGGTTACCGAGCCCACCCGCGGCCAGCACGTGCTCGACCTGGTGCTGTCTCGCCGTGCACCGGCGCGAGTGTTCGTGCGTGATTGCGCGCTGGCCACTGACCACCGGGAGACGGTGGCTGAGCTCCGGCTGCCCGTCGAGCGGGTCCCTGTCGTCAGTCGGCGCACCGCGCTCAACTACAGGCGCGCCGACTTCGACGGTCTACGCCGCTCCCTGTCTCTCCTGCCGTGGTCTGCGCTGCTGGACGGCGCCGGGGTCGACGAGGCTGTGGACACGTTCTACGAGCTGTTGAACGCCGCCATCGCGGATCACGTGCCCACAGTTGTGCTCCGCCGCAAACTACCGCCCTGGTTTGACGCGACCGTGCGTGCAGCGCTGCGACTTAAGGAGGCGGCCTTCCGTCGCATGAGACGCGTGGGGGGGGCCTGACGCCGAGCGAGACTTTGTGGATAAAAGACGTGAATTTAAATCTGTATCTGAGGTCAAATATTTTGAATATCTCAAAAACCTGACTGATGATTTTAACACTAACCCTAAGCGAGTGTGGTCGTTTTACAAATGTCTGGCTAAGAAATCATCGGTATCTCCCGTTCTTATCTCGTCTGACGGTGACCGGGTGACCTGTGATGAGGCTAGGGCCACGCTGTTAAATGACTCGTTTGCAGCCAAGTTTACCGATCCTGCCGTTACCCGGCTGCCACCCGCGCCGGCGTACTCGCTTGACAATCTCGCTCATTTTTATGTCACCGACTCCGCTGTTCTCGCCGCGCTGAAGGCTGTGTCCCCCTACAAAGCATGTGGCCCAGACAATGTTAGCGCTCGCATTGTTGCTGAGTGTGCCGAGGAGCTGGCCGTGCCTATGGGTATACTGTGTCGGGCCTCAGTCGCGTCGGGTGTCTTTCCAAAACGGTGGAAAAGTGCCAATATCGTTCCAATCTTTAAAAAAGGTGACAAGAAGCTTCCATCCAATTATAGGTCGGTGTCATTGCTCCCATTGTTTGGCAAGGTACTGGAGCGTGTAGTGTATGATCAGTTGTTCAGACATGTGTCCCCCGCCATAACTGCGGAGCAGCACGGCTTTATGCCTCGACGCTCATGTATGACGAACCTCGCCGTTTACTTACGTTCAGCATGGGAGGCCATATCGGCCGGATGTCAGACAGATGCCATATATACAGACTATTCGGCCGCTTTTCAAAGCGTTAATCATACGCTACTCATTCACAAGCTCAAACAGTCGTTTCACGTGCGCGACTTTGCATTAAAATGGATTGTCTCGTATCTGTCCGATAGACGCCAAAGAGTTATAGTGAACGGCAAAACCTCGCCGAACTGGCAACCGGTGGTATCTGGGGTGCCTGAAGGATCCCTCCTAGCCCCGCTTCTCTTTTCACTTTTCATTAATGATCTTCCGGCCTCCATCAGTTCAAGCTGCCTTATGTACGCTGACGACGTAAAAATTTTCCGTAGGATTACATCCCCTTCCGACTGTCAGGAGCTGCAGCGCGACGTCGACCGCCTCACGGCTTGGTCCGCCTGCTGGGGTCTCACGCTTAACCCGTCAAAGTGCCAGTCGTTCACTGTGACCCTGAGACGCGCACCTGTCCAGATCGCATATACATAGGAGGTACTGTTTTAGAGCATGTCGACCGGATCCGTGACCTTGGCATTATTATTGACAGCAAACTGACGTTTGCCCGGCATGTTGACCACGCAGTGAAACGGGCTAACCGAGCCCTAGGTCTTCTCATGCGATCTTTCCAGACCGGTATTAGACCAGGGAAGTTCCGCAGATCAGCTTTGTTAACCGCGTACTTCGCCAACGTACGGTCTATCCTGGAGTACGGTAGTGTGATCTGGACGGGGGCGGCCAAAACCCACACGGTGCGAGTAGACCGAGTTCAGCACAAATTCCTCATGTGGCTACTCAGTCACACTTCATCCGGACACGCACCCTCCCTCTCGTACGAAAATTTGCTGCATCATTTCACGCTTCCCTCTCTCAATTCCCGTCGAACGCAGCACGACATTCTCTTTATCCGAAACATTTTCCGGCAAAAAATCGACTGCGCGGATCTACTTTCCAGTTTTGCTTTACACGCCCCTACTCGGTCTACTCGCGCCAACAAACTGTTCGGTGAACCTCGCGCGCGTGTGATCACTGTGCAGTCGGGAATGTTTTGTCGTTTGCCGCGTGTGGCGAACGCCTTTTTAAATTGCACAAACCATGCTGACGTTTTTAATGACACGTTCTGTGCTTTTAAACGCATCGTCATCAAGTATGTAAGCCAACTGTGATATTGTGACCAAGTGACTAACTTATTTTTATATGTATATCTGACCAAGCAACTAACTTATGTTTATATTGTATTTGACTTCACCTGTAAGTGGAGGCATTCTCTGTTGGTGATAGAACGAATAAATAAATAAATAAATAAATTCCGCGTTTTTTTTGTTGTTGTCAGCGATCAATGCTTGTGATTTCATGGCGGCACCAGACCATTGTTTTCCCTCCTGGATTCAAGGAGGCACAGTGCCCCGGTGTCTCGCCTCGCCACACAGTGCCGCCTACCGTCACTCTCTCACGCGGCGCCCAGCTGGCAGCACGCGAGGGGCGGTCGCTCCTTCCCCGTACCCCAGCACCAAGTGTGAGTGAAGCGATAGTTGTGTGAATGTGGACAGTCAGTGATACGACAGATCATCCATAAACAGCGCTAACCAGTGAAAACGTGAACAAGAACGATTCGTGCGGAGCAACACGATAAGTGATTGGTTGATAGAAGCCGAGTGAAACTTGGATCACCAATCTGGTATGTACTTACTGATATCTCGACGTGTGACGCAACCAGTGACACCGGTGGTCCGCAACTTGGCTGCTGTGAATCTGCACGAATCAGTGGCAGCATGCGGCACGAAATACTTCGCTCGCTGCTGTTCGCCTGGGCTGTCTCGGCACTGATAGCCGCCGCCACACCAGCTCCAGGCCCACGGAGAGCTCGCCACCAATCGAGCTACGGGGAGGGCAGAGGCGGCGCGAGGGACACAGAGGACGAAGACCAACCGAGGAGAGACCAGCCCGACACCAAGCCTGGGCCCGCCGCTGGCCGCACCGCTGACCTGACGGAGCCACCACTGCCTGCGGGCGTGACCAGAGGACAAGGACGCCGGACCCGCTACCGTGGACGCAGGGGAGGAGTCAACTGGGCGAGACACGGTGGGACCGACCGGCGGACACTAATCATCGGACAGTTGAACATTCAGTCCGTTAAATCAAAATTACCTGAGCTGCGAGCTGAGATCAACAATGTGTATGGATTCCATGTGCTTGGACTGTGCGAGACTTGGCTTACAGCCAATATCCCAAGCCGACTTCTGAGTGTACCAGGTTATAATTTGTATCGTGCTGACCGATCCTATCATAGTAAGTTGGCTAAAGGCCACGGTGGTGTGGCGATACTGGCACACCAGACCGTTAAAGTAACGATTATGCCTACACCCGTTACTGAGAGCCATGAACAGAGTAATTTAGAGATACTATGGACCCAGATGCAGTCAGGGAAAGAATGTCAGTTTATATTCGCATCAGCTTATAGGCATCCGACCAACACAGTGCGGTAATTAACCGCAGATCTGGATGATTTGAACGCTCAGATGAGCTATATGATAGCGGCCCACCCACGCAAGCATGTTATACTGGCAGGCGACTTTAATGCATGCTTAATGAAAGTCAATGGCGTAACTCCGGGGGCCAGATTACTGGAAACACTACGTATGAACGGACTCGTACCTGTGAATGTGAAACAGCCTACCTACCGGCCGGCCTCCTCCTTGATTGATGTGATAGCCACCAGTCAGAGCGACAGAGTAGTCAGATCGGGTGTTACTCGTTGTCACTTAGGGGGCCCGCATGATTATACCAGGATAATGATACGTCAAGGTTGTGATAGTTGTGCTGGAAAGGGTGTCATTACGCGTAAGAGATGTTTAGGTCGCATTGATGTCACCGAGTTTAATGTCACCTTGTCACGTACTGATTGGAACGAGGTTTGGTGTAGTGGTAGTACGGAGGCGGCGTGGGAGGTGTTCGTGCGTATGTTTCTGAGCGCCTTGGATACTGTAGCGCCGATCCGGCGCATGCGTGTGTCACTGCCCGGGGCGCCACCTGTAACGGCGGCCACACGTGACCTGTTGGCCGGTCGCCGCCGAGCGCTCATAGATACGTCGGCCACCGGACGAGAGCGCTACAAGGAAATTAACCGTCAGTGTCGAGCGGCGATTCGGTCAGATACCGCAGCCTACTTTGAGAATGAGTGTAGGAAAGCGGGACCTACGAAAATGTGGCGTATACTGAAACCAATCATAGGAGACAGCAAGGGAGCTCATGATATACCGCAGGTCACGCCAAACGCACTTAATGCATTCTTCTCACAGGTGGGCCAGACAACAGCCAACAGTGTGCCTGGACCGTCGCAGTCCATGCCAGTGCGTTTACCCAGAGTGCATACTGGCATATTTGATGTTGAGACCGTTGATATCGATGCATTGGCGACAGTCGTACACAGCATGAAACCCTCCACGGCAACAGGGGTACAAGGGATTAGCGTGCAAATGTTTCAGAAATTTTTATATGGCGTCGGACCGGTCTTGCTGAATATAATTAATAACAGTTTGAGTCATGGCGAAGTTCCGCAATCATGGGAACACGCCGTCATTACACCGTTGCCAAAGACAGCAAACGCATCAGCGCCATCTCATTACCGCCCTGTGTCGATTTTACCGGCCATCACAAAAATTATAGAACGTATAGTACAACGACAGCTGGTTCAATATTTTAGGGACAACTGCTTGTTTACGTCCAATCAGCACGGCTATCGGCAGTCTCATTCAACCGAAACAGCGTTAGCCGTTGTGACTGAGCGCATTTACCGGGGCATGGATGAAGGCTGTATCAGCATATTGGTGATGTTGGATCTATCAAAATGTTTTGACACCGTTGATCACCAGAGACTGCTAAAAAAACTTACGCTATACGGAATCAGTGTGAAATGGTTTGCTAACTATTTAGCTGGACATTCTCAGCAGGTTAAAGTAAACGGGAGCGAAGGCGAGCCGATCATATCCAGCAGTCTACCCAATAGTATAGGAGTTTACCAGGGCGGATCATTAAGCTGTTTGCTGTATGCAATTTACGCGAATGATATGGGCCTTTATGTTGACGGAGTCGAAATCATACAATTTGCAGATGATACCCAGTTACTGATAACAGGGCAAAAGAAACATGTGTCTGGCCTGATCATGACAATGGAACGTGCGCTCAGTCAGCTCTCAGATTGGTTCAACGAAAACCGTCTCAAAGTAAATGCCAGTAAGACGCAAATGATCGTTTTTGGAACGAAAGCGATGCTGAAAAACCAGCCCAAAATAACTGTCAATTTTTGTGGAACAGCGATCCAGGAATCACGAGTGGTAAAAAACCTTGGCCTTTATATGGACAGGCATTTCACCTTTGCAGACCACGTAGATCACGTCGTGGCAAAATGTAGCGGTAGTCTGATGGCGCTGGTGCACGCGAAACATTCCCCGCCAAAGTCATCCATCAAACCGATAGTCACCGCGCTAGTGATCTCCCTAGTAAGATACTGTGTGTCGATCTACGGCACTTGCAGTAAGACTGAACTTCACAGGATCCAAAAGATCATAAATTTCAGTGCTAGAGTTATAAGCGGAAAGAAGAAGTTTGACCACATCTCGGGGGGGTGCTCAAAGGTCTCAACTGGCTTCCGGCTACTCAACTGGTCCAGTACCACCGCGCTCAAATGGTCAGTAAAACAATTTCGTCAGAGTTGCCCGAAACGTTATGTGAGATTATCACATCCGCCGACTACAAACATGAGCACCAAACACGACACAACAACCGGCTGCGACTTCCAGCAATCAGAACAGAAACCGGCAGACGACAGATTGCGTATAGTGGCGTCAAACTGTTCAACAGTGTGAGCCAGAACAGACGTGAGCTCGAATCATTTAAGACGGCGCTGTATCGTTGCCTGAAGACTGAGCCCGGTTAGAATAAGCTATCACTACCACGTGGAATGTCATGCGATGTTATATGGTATGTAACGAAAGTGTGTGTGGATCATTCATTCTCATATTTTATTTACTATGTTTTTACTTATAAGACGTGCAAAGGTGAAAAGCCGAAATTGTCGGATCCTGTGTGAAATAAATGTCTATGTCTATGTCTATGTCTATGTTCCACTGACGAACTTCCGCAATATCCCAAAAACCAATAGCGCTATCGATGTGAAACTTCGAGTACCATCTCCTACATCAATTGTACGTCTTCCGTGCAAAAATGAAGCAATTTCGTCGAAAAAATAGTGATAGTAAATTTAGTGACTTCACTTCACACGAGTTTGACGAAAAAATCAGCCAAAATTTAACAGACCGTACAAATGCCATATTATGAGCAAAATGCGACAAAAAAACGTCCAAAGATAGCGGATGGCAGGATCTACAAGATGGCTTCCTCGGAATTATGAACATTTTGGTTTTTGGCTCCCAAAAAGGGGAAAAAAATGCCCTCAAAATCAACATTTTCAAACATTAAAAAACCGGAATATATGTTGGAGAACCACATGTGTAAAATACCCAAACCAAATTTAAGAGCAATATCTTTATTTTTGAATGACTATGGCTCCCTAAGTATGAGTAACTCATGACGTCATTATTGAAATTGCGTTTTGTTTTTGCCTTTAGTCACCAGATACAGACAATGATTTATTTTGATCGATTACGTAGCGGACCTCAAGCGCGGCGGTCGGGTGCTCCTCGAATACCAAGAGCTGCACGAATCGCTGTCGCGGGTGCCCTTGCGCAGCGCGTCACGGCAGTGGTATCGGATGGGACGCCGGAGGCCTGGAAATCCCTCCTGGGCTTCGCCTCCGCTGTTCTCCGAGTGCCTGAATCGCGCAGAGACAAGTCTCACAGAAACCCCCTTGCTTCGGAAATCCATCACAACATCGCCACTTTCGAGAATAACGGTGAAATCACAAATATCGAGCCCTCCACGCGTGCCACTGCTCGCTGCACCACCGATGGTGCTGCAAGGGACGTTTCTCGACGAGTGTCATCCAAGCTGGCTGACGGTGATGTGCGCGGGGCACTACGAGTCCTCACGTCCGATGAATCCTTCGCGAGTCCCTCCAACGAAGTGGTCGCGCGCATCAGCGACAAGCATCCCGAGCCGCCTTCAAACTTGCGCGACTTCCACCCGCCAGCAGAAGACGTAGCGACGCTCATCGCGACCGAAGTCGACGTCCTGCACGCCCTCAACTCCTTCCCTCCCAGCTCGAGCGCCGGCCTGGACGGCGTCCGGCCAGCTCACCTGCGCTCGCTGGTGGCACGATCC
The DNA here is from genome assembly GCA_036785665.1 of Chirona hameri. NCBI lineage: Eukaryota > Metazoa > Arthropoda > Thecostraca > Balanomorpha > Balanidae > Chirona > Chirona hameri. Next base: position 71,019 of record JAXIVJ010002586.1, read on the forward strand.
GTGTCAGAGGCTGGGGCGCGCCTGCTAACCGCACTGACTGGTCTGACGAACATCGCCTCTGACGAACATCGCCCTCAGCGGACAGATACCAGACTTCGCGGTCCAAGCTTTCTACGGCGCGTCTCTGATAGCGCTGCACAAAAAGGGAGGTGGCCTGCGGCCCATCGCCATTGGCAGCGTTTTCCGACGCGTTGCGGCCAAGGTCGCCGTCGCCAGCGTATCATCTCGCATTGGAGCGGAGCTGCGGCCCGCACAGCTCGGAGTCGCCACGCGCAACGGATGCGAGGCCGCCGTCCATGCAGTCCGAGCGTAAGTCACTGACTCAGCCAATTCCTCCCAGCCCACAATCATCGTCAAGCTTGACGTCAGTAACGCTTTCAACTCTGTGCGGCGCGACAACATGCTCCAGACCGCTCGTGCTCAGCTACCCTTCATCTACCCGCTGGTATGGCAGGCGGGGGCCGGGTGGATCAGTTGGTAGAGCGTCGGACTCGGAATCCAAGGGTTCCGGGTTCGAGTCTGGCTACTGGCGCAAGTCATTCGGTGCCCCGCCCCGGAGGGGAGTGGTTCTCCTCCCCACCCGCGGCGGCATATAGCTATAGGCTGGACTACGGAGCGGGCGAGAATCACTCCCTCCCCACCCACCTCCCCCCCCCCCCAAGTATGGCAGGCGTACTGTAGCGCCTCTGCGCTGTACATCGGGGACTCGAAGATCTGGTCCCGTACAGGAATACAGCAAGGGGACCCTCTCAGCTCGCTGCTGTTCTCTCTGGCCATTGACGACGTCTCGACTGAGACTAACACTGAGATCAACGTCTGGTACCTCGATGATGCCACTGTTGGCGGACCTCTCGAGCAAGTCGCCAGCAACATCCAGCGCATCAAGAACCAACTGATGGAGAGGGGGCTGGAGATCAACAGCAACAAGTGTGAGGCTATCCTGCTGTGATCTGACGCGCCCTCTTGGCGGTCCGACGCCTTAAGCACGCTGCAGACGCTGCTTCCCGACGTTCGGAAGGTTCAGGTTGACAACATGCAGCTGCTGGGTGCGCCAATATGTGATGCCCAAGTTGAGAGCGCAGCTGCTAAGTGGCACTCAGATGGTGAGCAAGCTCGTGAGCCGCTTGCAGGGACTCGAAGAAGCACATCAGGCCTTTTTCCTCCTAAAAAACTATGTTTCTGCATCGCGGCTGCTGTACCTGCTCCGCAGCGCCCCAGCACATCGCCACCCAGCAGTTCTCTCCAGAATAGACGAGATAGTTCGTCGTGGTGCCACCAACATCACCAACGTGGCACTGCATGGTGACTCCTGGCGACAGGCGACTCTGTCGGTGAGCTTCGGTGGTCTCGGGATCCGGATGGTATCCGATCTTCTTCCGGCCTATCTGGCCTCACTAAGATCCTCTGCCTCTCTGGCCACAGCCGTCAACCCGCATGCAGGAGCAAGCTTCCGCCAGCTTTGGATACCTCTCCTGCAACAGTGGCTGGAAAACACCGGCATCGAACCTCCTGAGGAGTTGCAGCAGAGTCAGCAGCGCGCATGGGACCGTGCTGCAGCAACCGTCGTGGCCAGCCGGCTGCTCGACGCTAGCTCCGACGACACCGACAGGGCCCGGCTCCGCGCGGCAGCACAGCCGCACTCCGGCGCATGGCTAAACGTGCTGCCGGTCGTCGCCAGTCTCGGCACGCTGCTGGACCGCGAAACCTTGCGCACGGCCGTCGCCCTGCGAGTCGGCGCTCCAGTATGCGCGCTGCACCGCTGCAGCTGCGGAGTCACCGTTGATACGCGGGCCCTGCACGCGCTGTCCTGCCAGCTGAGCGCCGGCCGGCTGCCACGGCACGCCGCGCTGAACGACGCATTCCACAGCGCTGGCATGCCATCCATACTCGAGCCGGCAGGACTGGACCGGGGAGACGGCAGACGACCAGATGGTATGTCCACCTTCCCGTTCGCCGAGGGGAATGCCTTATCTGGGACAGCACCTGTGTTGACCTTCGCCGGCTACATCATCCAGAAGTCAGCTACTCAGGCAGGAGCTGCCGCCCAAACCGCTGAAAACCGCAAACAGCGCCGATACGCGGAACTTGGACGACGTTTCAAGTTCCAGCCCATCGCCGTCGAAACGTGCGGTTCGCTTGGTCAATCAACACTTCCTTTCTTGAAGGAACTTGGCCGGCGAATCGCACGCGAGACTGGCGACAAGCGCGAAGTGGAATACATTTTCCAGCGGTGGTGTGCGGTAACGCCAGCTCGCTCCTCATGGGGTCGGCGGCCACCGTAGCTCCTGGGGCTAGCGCAGATGGAGGCTGCCCGCCCGAGCTGGTCACCACTCCCACTCGCCCGCGCACAGCGAGCTCGCCACCGCAGCAACCACCACCGCAGCAGCCGCCACCGTAGCAGCCGCCACCGCAGCAACCGCCATCGCAGCAGCCGTCACCGCAGCAGCCGCCACCGCAGCGGCCTCCACCGCAGCGGCCGCCACCGCAGCAACCGCCATCGCAGCAGCCGTCACCGCAGCAGCCGCCACCGCAGCAGCCGTCACCGCAGCAACCGCAGCCGCAGCAGCCGTCACCGCAGCAACCGCAGCCGCAGCAGCCGCCACCGCAGCGGCCTCCACCGCAGCGGCCTCCACCGCAGCGGCCTCCACCGCAGCAGCCGCCACCGCAGCAGCCGCCACCGCAGCAGCCGCCACCGCAGCAGCCGCCTCCGCAGCAGCCGTCACCGCAGCAGCCGTCACCGCAGCAGCCGCCAACGCAGCAGCCGCCTCCGCAGCAGCCGCAGCCACAGCTGCAGCCGCAGCAGCGATCACCGATGTTACGGTCGTGTCGAGCCCGTGCCACTGGTCTGAAGAACCTCGGCAACACCTGCTATATGAACGCTGTGTTACAAGTTCTGGTGCACACAGAGGAACTTGTGAACTACTTCGTCAGCAGGCTTTTCCGTGATGGTCTGAACAGAAGCTCGGAAAACCGCGGCAGCGTCGCCGAGGAGGTTGCACAACTGCTCGCCGTCGTATGGTCGCAGAAGTTCAGCTTCATCTCTCCACACCGGTTCCGGGCCGTGGTAAGTGCGCGTCATGGTGACTATGGTGGCATGCGCATGCAGGACGCGCACGAGTTCAGTATCCTGCTGCTGGACTGGCTTCACGATGACCTGAATGTGGCGGCGTTGACGGTGCCGGCTTATGTGCCGCCCGCTGACGACCTACCTGATTTCGAGGCGGATGATTGCGTCTGGAGACAGTTTCGGCGCGCCAAAGACTCGATCGTTTCACGGCTGATCCACGGCCTGCAGAAATCTACACTGATCTGCGCAGCCTGTGGCTTCGAGTCGGCCACATTCGAGTCATTTTTGCTGCTGTCACTGCCGCTAGTGCCAGCGGAGGTGGGCCGCAGTAGCCTGCACAACTGCTTGAAGCAGTACGTCCGTGGCGACCTCATACGCGACTGGACCTGTCCCCAGTGTCGCTGTCGCCATGACGTTTACAAGAAGCTTGACCTCTGGCGACTTCTATCAGTCGTCATCCTGCACCTGAAGCGCTTCAGCTTCGCGGACGACACCGCGCGCAAGATGTTTACGCACGTTTCCTTCCCCATGAACGGCTTCGACCTGGGTCAGCTGGCGATCGGACCGTACCCCGACAACACGGGCTAGTGTACGATCTGTATGGGGTGGTGGAGCACCACGGTAGTCAGCGCTCTGGCCACTACACTGCCTTCTGCTTTAACCAGCCGACGGCCAGCTGGCTCCTCTTCAACGACACGGCGGTGAAGGAGACCACGACGGCCCAGGTGAAGAATGCCTCGGCATATATACTCTTTTACGCCGCCAAGAAGGGTGCAATGTGATGCGACGCAAGGGGGCGATGTGATGTGACGCGACATCGTTTGAGCCTGTCATATGCTCAGTATTGATTGGTTGGATTGTATAATGTACTAAGATGTATCTATAAAATGATTTGAAATAAAATTTGTAAGATACAGACAAATAAATGCCAACACTGTATTTCTGAGACACAATTGGTCTAGAAACATGCCTTTTTTATTTAGATTTATACATTTCAAATTTTGACCTTATGTGACCTGACCTTGACCTGAGCTTGCCATTAACCTTATTTAAATTAGGTCAGATGGTAAAATGACTATCACTATCGAATTATGCATGTACCATAACTCATAAAACATATGTTGCATGACTTTCGTATATATTTTGCGCATAGTGACCTTTTGTGACCTGACCTTGACCTTGATCTTTGCCAACAATCTCACTTTAGCTCATGCGGGATGTGTATTATACCTTTGAGAGCTCCCTCGGTGATCATGGTCTCAATCGAAGGCTTTGGATGGAAAGTATGGTCCATACACTAAAATACCTTCATTTTGACCTTTTACCTGACCGTGACCTGAAATGTGACCTCAATTTGCAACTTTAGAGTATGCTTTAGATTTGTCTCATTGTGAGCTTTCGAATTCCGCCTTGCGCGTCTCGCCGCGACCATTGGTTCGGAAGATAACTAGGGAGGGGGGGGGGCGAAAAACGCCCCCCCCCCCCCTCCCAGCCAATGGAAGGTGTCTGGAAACCCCAGCCAATGCCGGGTTAACCGTTTTTTTTTGCCTAACAACTCACGTCATACCATAGGTGTAAACATTATATTTTGTATTGCTGCAACGTACTTCTTTCTGTACTTGCACCTTTTTCATAACTAAGTCCAATTACAATGTCCAAGGTCATGTTGTTTTTTACCGCAATACTGTTTCAGATGTCATGCTTTGATTGAATAGGAACTAAGGCTTCAATAATCAACGGTGTATCCAGTGAGCCAGTCGAGCCAGAGCCCCCAAAAAGACTGGAAGGGAGACTGAAAAGTGGGTTATCTTTGACTGTCTACAAGATGGTCTGGGAGGGGGGGGTCCGGGTGGCGATAGTCCCCCGTAGGTTCTGCCGCTCAGCGAGCGAATGCGAGCGGAGCGTTCTAACTTCTAAACGTGGGTCCCTGCAACTGTAATTGCTGTAAACGTAAAGGTTAGGTCAGGTTCGTTGTGTATCGTTTTTGGTGATATCATAGCTTTGGTATTACTGGTACACTTTTCTGTCTGCCATAATAATACTCACCATTAACTGGGGAGGTGAATTACTGAACTATTACCGCTTATTGTACTTATATTATGAATTCATATGATTGATTTGGAACAACATGACTATGTGCCATCACTCACCTCATCAGCATCCTGGCACTAGCTGAACTTCTCAAACATTGGGTGCGCTAGCAGCTTAGGCCCAGGCGGCCCATTGTTGTGCACGCCCGTGAGGTGCCTACTGTACAGGCCAAATTGTCAGTTATATTTACATCCCTCGTACCCACATCTCACTTGAACCATATTCTAAACGAAAGAGATTCAATCCGACCATCAGCATAAATTCAATCCACTTCGGAAAGCCAAAATTCAATCCCGCCGTCAAATTCAAAGCAATGGAGTGTTGATGTTGACGGTGGAAGTTTTGTGGTGGGTTACCAGATTCACTGTTTTTTTTGCGTAATATTTCCCAAGATCCCAGGATCACAGTAAATTTCTGCTCCCGAAATTCCAATACTTGGGCTGATTTCCCAAGTTCCCGGAAAATTTCACAAGGTTCTCATGCGACAGTCAATTTCGCTACCAGCTTGATACCACTCGTTATAACGCAAGTCAATGGGCCGGCCTGTCGCGCGATACCGGCAGCGAAAAACCCACAGTGCATATGAAAAACCTTCAGTGCATATACATAAAAACCGATCGCCCCAAAGAAACGCGGCTGCTAATTAACTATGCCCTTAAGTCTGTACGATCCAGAAAACCGTTCGTTGATATTTTTGCTTGCAAGCATACCTATGTGTTGTATTGTGGGTGAAATCAATGAAGCATATAGTTTGGTGCGTGATAATTAATTTGGTTGTACGACGTCAAAATGGCGTGATGGCCTGGGAGGATTGAATGGATATCTTCCCCACCCCACCCACACCCCGGACGCGGGAGGGGGACGGCGGGAAGAGCAGCCTCCAATTTGCTCGAAATTAAACATGGATCATTTGGCAGTTGACTTGAAAGAAATTACAAAAATATATCCATTTGGCCCTTAATTTGTTAAGACTTCAGGTGTTCCTATACTTCCTGCTCCACCGTGATCACGTACATGCAGTGATGGACAAGAGCTCCGCCACGTTCCGAAACGGGAGGGGGGGGGGGGGGGCAGAGGCATTATGAAGTCGATTATTTCCATGCAACGCCCATAGGCGTAATGTTAAAATTCCACAAATTTACCTGACACGTCCTCCCCCCCCCCCCCCCGTGGCGGAGCCCCTGGTGATAGATCGAAAGGAGGCGATGTATGGCGGATCCAAAGTCTAGGAAAGGGTGGCTTAAAGGCGCAAAAACAATGTACAGACCAATCTAACCTATCGCAAAACTAACTTTAAAACATACTTGGGACCATTTTCCTCAGGCTTTAAAAAAAATCGCCCGTCACTATTTTGTTTTCTACTGAAGCTTTCATGTTTTGTATCACAAAGCATGAGACGCATGAGACCAAGTGCAACGAACAAGGTTCATTCTCTTGCTCGGTTCGGCTGGGTTCTGATCCTCCGACAACGGCATACACTTCCCCAAAGCCCAATATTGGTCGCTTCACTGACAAAAATCTGTCCAATCTGTCACCAACGCTCGCTACCAAGTTACCGAAAAAATAGACCTCTGTAAGCGAAATCCAATGAGTTTTCAAAATTGTGTGATAATTTTTGGAATTTGCCCCCAAGCCACCTGTGCCCCCCCCCCCCCCCCCCTCAACCACCGTTCTGGATACGCCAATGCCACTTGCTGCTTTCCTAGGTGCTGCAAATTGGTTTTGGACATTATATGTTTGCCTATTTGATGTAATGGAATCAAGGCATCATTAAATATTGCACAAATAATATAGAAAACACCATTATTATTTTAGGTTCTGGACAAATGAGAGCAATGCTAGCATTACTTTCTAGGATCTTAGATCTATAGGACCTGGATTCCTAGGTTATTGACACGTCTGGACCAATGAGATGTACAGGGACCCGCAGTTGCTATGGACAGACTAAGATCTGGCTTATATTCTCCTCTAGCATATGATTGTCTGCGAATTAAGAAACAACAATAAATACATTTAAACTGCATTACTGAGAGCTTCAAAATAATATATTGATGCATTGGCTCACCATATCTATTGGCTGATTTTAAGCAAAAATACATTTTTAGCTCTTTGCGGAGGAAAACAGATTTTTGCTTAAAATCAGCCAATATTTAAGAACAGGGGTGAGCCAATGCATTGTGTCATTTTGAAGCTCTCAGTGATGTGGTTTGAATGCATTTATTGTTGTTTCTTAATTTGCAGTCAAACGTACGCTAGAGGAGAAGATAAGCCGGACCATAGTGTGTACTGTGTACCATAGCAACTCAACTGCAGGGCCCTGTACCTAAAACTGCTATTATCTTTCTTTGAAAGTACATTTATATGAAACTGGAGCACCTGGCAAGTACAACCAAGATGCTGTCAAATGTCACAAAAGGGCAGCAATTAATTACAATTTACATAAATTGCATAACCGCAGATACCTACCTGGCGGTGTCGTGGTATTCTTGTCGCTGGTGACATCCAGTGGTCGCAAACGGCATGCATGCTTCCTAGACAGCGGCAGTTTCTTTTCATACTAAATGCCATGGTGGCCAAATCCAGATATTTAGGGGAATGGAGGGTTGACACAATTGTTTGTTTTATCAAAAATGATAGGACGAAGGAGGTCTCCGGGTCTAAAAACATCAAAATAAGGTAAGAATTTCCATGTTTTGAGCTGGACACCTCGCATTCCGTGATATCACATCTGGCAACATGCCATAATTGTGTCATCCCCCTTCCCCTCCCCAGCTCACTGAATTTGGTCACTCTGCTCCCCCCCCCTCCCACACACACACACACACACACACTTCAATTTACTATAAGGCTTACACTGACACTTTCCGACAGCCTTCTTAACAGTTTTCCCCATGTCAATGTCAAGTGTTTTTTTGGCTCAATATCAATATCCAGCCACACGATACCGCGCCACCTAGAAGCAGTCAACTAAGGCCTTGGTCAACACCTGTACACGTACTTGAGTCGCGTCGTTACTGTCACAAACAGCGCCATAATTGTCGCTGTCTCACCTGCCTCACCGACCTGACAGCGACGCGGATGGGGCTAGTCATGGGGCATCCGCGATGTCGCCGTGTTTTTTCAACTGTAAATCTTGGCTTGAGAAACGCTGCCACTAAATCAAAACACACTACTTTTGACAGTGTATGCAAGATGTTTTACGCTGATATTCTAATGCTTATCCAAATTGAAGATGACTGAGATCCTGTCATGTTTTTGCGCCCTTCATATCTTTAGTTTGAGATGCGTAGTTATCTTCAGCAGCGTTTTGCTAACTCACGGTACGGCGGTACACACTCAACTGACACCGACGTGCGTTAGCGCGTCGGAACATATTTTGTTCACCTCTGCCCAAACAATGCATTTTTCCAAAGCAACATTTTTTCGAAAACAGACTCGCATATTCAGTATAGATTGCGAGAAGTAGCACGGATTTCAGAAGTGGCGCATGTAAAAGACTCGGAACTTATGTAAAAATAATTATTTATAAAAGTAGTAAGTACAAATGTAATGATTATCCTATGATTGTTCCCATAACTAGCATAATATTGCCCTTGGCGAAGGGTTCGCTCGCTCGTCCAGTGACGCTGCTTTTAACACATGCTACCATATGAAGCTTTTCGACAAAGAGACAAAATTTTCGACAACGCACAAAATTTCAGGATAAAACATCAAATATATTCGGCAGGAGAGTCCTTACAACCAAACGGAGTATGTTTGCATGTCGCCACCCAAGAACAGGTGGCCAGGAGTGCCCCCTCCTTCTATCCCAACGACGCACAGCACCTTACGTTAACACCGGAAAACATAAAATAGCTAGTCGCGGCACTCTCAGCTAAGGAATATAATGAAACGTAGAGTATGCGGCCGTAAGTGATTTCTCGACATGGCCTTCAAAACTGCTCTCGGTTTAAAACCCCATTATCAAAGTGACTGATTTCCTTTAAAGGGAAATAATTACCTTTTTCCACAAAAATGGAGTTAGCACTTGAAATCGCCAGACGAGACCAAAATATATTGTAAATTCATCACATTTTGCATTAAAACTTCCCTACCGAAAGATATTTCAAGTTAAAGTTGATAAGCGTTCCACACTTTTAACGACCGGTACTTGCAAGTACTTTTGGTCCTCATCAAACTGCGGGCTTTTCCCGTATTGTTTTTTTACGCAATGGAGTGGAAAATATATTGTGCGTTCTGCTTGTTGTGATTATATGCCCGGCGATCTTCTAAAACTAACAGCGATTGGAAAAAGTGGCAATAGAATCGAAAGCTCATCGATGCACATCAATGGCGGCATAGTTAGTGGTTGCGATTTTTGAAAATCGATTCATTTGTTTTCAACATTAGGAGTATTGTATAATTTGTCTGTGGCTGTATATAACACTATGCTTTATATTATCATGAAAAATAATTAAAAAAATCCCCAAAAAACTAACAAACAATAACACCAAACTGGCAATTAAATCCGAAGCTCATCGATGCACATCGACGGCGACCTATTTAGCGTCGGCGATTTGTTTACAAAGTCATTGTCATGCTTCTCGGCGCACTTAACCATTGTGGAGAGCTGTTCCTGATTAGTATACCCAAGTCCCGTAGCAGGCTTTGTTAATGGCGTCACTGGTGCCATTCTTGTGTAGCATTGCGAAGTGTAGCATGGAAATATATCTGATTTTGAGTTGAAAGCTAATTAAAGACTTATTCAAATTATTGTTTTTAAGTTTGAATTTTCTTGTTAATCATTATTAAAGGTATTTTATCACTGTATTTGATAGTAGTTGACACTTAACCCGGCAGTCACTGGGGTATATTCTGTAACACGACTCACTGTGAGGGGCTTTTTTTAGCCCCCCTGGTATCTTCAGAACCAATGATCGCAGCGGGACGCACAAGGCGGCATTCGAGAGCGCTCAATGATATAAGCCTAACGCAAACTTAGAAATGTCAAATTAAGGTCACATGTCAGGTCACGGTCAAGTCAAAGGTCAAAATCGAGGTATTTGAGTTTATGGACAATACTTGCTATCCATGGCCTTCGATTGCGCCTATAATCACCCAGAGTGCTGTCAAAGGTATGATACATATCCCACATGAACTAAAGTGAGATTGTTGCAAAAGATCAAGGTCAAGGTCAGGTCACAAAAGGTCACTACACACAAAATATCTACGAAAGTCATGCAGCACATGTTTTATGGATGCTTTTACGCGTAGAATTCGGTAGTGGTAGTCATGCTACCACCTGACTATATTTACGTGAAGTTAGTGTCAAGTTCAGGTCAAGTTCAGGTCAAGTTCAGGTCACTGAAGGTCAATATTTGAAATTGATAAATCGAAATGAAAAAACATTTTTCTATATCAGTTTTATCTATAAAAAAAAACAATGCTGGCATTTATTTGTCTGTATCCTGCCAATAAAAGCAAAAAAACGCAATTTCAAAATATGACGTCATGATTTACCCATACTTTATATGCCATGACAGTCAAAAAAGATGATATAATTTTGAAATTTGGTATGATAATTGCCCATATGTCGTTATCTGACATATATTCCGTTTTTTTTCAATATCTTTGAAAATTTGATTTGTGAGCATTTTTTCAAAAAAGTGTTTTTTGAAATTTTTGGGGTAAAAAAACAATTTTTCGAAATTTAGAGATAGCTGATTTGTAGCCCTTGTAATTGTCTACCTTTAAGCGTTTTTCGATTGTATTTTTCTTCAAATGCGGCATTTGTACGGTCTGGCAAAGTTTAGCCGATTTTGGAGTCAAAATCGTGTTTAGTGACGTCCCTAAATTCACTATATCTATAAAAAAAAATCTGACGAAATTTTTTCCATTTTTTTCTTAAAAGGTGTAAAAATGATGCCCGGAAAGGTACTGAAATTTTTGCGTCCATATCTGCATTAGTTATTGAGATATTTATAATATTCCTAGGGGGGGGGGCTAAAAAACAGCCCCCCCCCAGTGACTCGCGGGTTAAGAAACTTATGACGTAATAATATTGAATCCAATATGCATTTCTCTCACCTTTTCCTATTGTGGCACAGTGCCGAGTGCTTTGCGAATACTAGCTTGCCTGGGGTTCAATTCATTCCGCCCTTATTTTATTCGAGTTGGTATAGTTTGCATGTTGTTGTTATTCATGACTTATACTGATAGTCAGTCATGCATCACGGATGCTTCACGGATTGCTTCACGGATCAGAGCGCTGCTCGAACGCACGCTAGTAGCGCTTTCGTTCTCCATGGCAACCAGGCGTGAGCCAATGCAAAGCCAGAACGTATTCCCTTTCTGGCTTTTGATTGGCTGACGCCTGGTTGCCATGGAGAACGAAAGCGCTACTAGCGTGTGTTCGAGCAGCGCTCAGTTTGATCGGAAACGTCACAGAGCCTCCAAAAATGCCGCACTCGATGTAAACAATGGTAGGGAAGGACGAATTTGTCAATGACCTTCATGAAGTACACAAGGTACTTGTTTTGTATTTTTTCCAAACTTACAACTTTGAATTTGGGAATAATTTTATTTAATTCTTAAATTTAAATAAAATAATTTTAAAACCATAACGGTAGCCTAAGAAATTGTTGCTAACAAAATTAAAAGGTCATCATTTCCCTTTAAAGGGATTTTACGGGTTTCCGTCCTGAAATGAAATGCACTCTTTTGCAGTTGTATGAGCTTCTGCTTGTTGTATGAGCTTAAACACGTTTAAGATATATAACAGGAACCGCAATGCTCATTTAGCCCATTATTTCAGCAATTATCAGCGTTAATACTTTTGCGTTTGTCGAGACTTGTATCAGATAACGAGTAATTGGTCAGCATTACTGTCCACCACTTTTATTTTAGAATCTGCATCAAATTCAATTTTCGAGTTTTGAATTATCTGCAATTCTCTTTTTTATTTTGTGATCTGCTACTGGATCACAAAATGATTATGCAATTCAAAACTTACGGGACTCTTTATTACTACACACTGTTCGTTCAGGTTTTGTGGTTTTCTTATCTCTGGCCGGAAGCGTTGATAATTTGGTGGTGGCGTTTTGGCATGAAAATTCATGAAACATATAAAATTGTATGGGAAAAACTAGGTAACTGCTGCTGTCGTTGGAACAAAACAAGTTTATTTTTTCAAATATTGCTTATTTTACCGGAAATCTGCCATAAGTGAAGTGTTTTTATTAGCATAAAAGAGATGACTGGCTCTACCTCAGCCGGTCCTGCAGAAAGTACGCGGTGGTATCACCGCGCACGTCGAAATGTCCTTACGTGCAGAAGAGGTCATTTCCAGAAAAAAAATGTGGCTACCGTGGGACTTCTACCACCTTATAAGTACGTTTTACTACTATGTAACTCAATTATTATGGGAAAAATATAATCCCTTTAACCCGGCAGTCACTGGGGTATACTCTGTAACACGACTCACTGTGGGGGGCTTTTTTTAGCCCCCCCCCCCTGGTATCTTCAGAACCAATGATCGCAGCGGGACGCACAAGGCGGCATTCGAAAGCGCTCAATGAGATAAGCCTAACGCAAACTTAAAAATGTCAAATTAAGGTCACATGTCAGGTCACGGTCAAGTCAAACGTCAAAATCGAGGTATTTGAGTTTATGGACAATACTTGCCATCCATGGCTTTCGATTGCGCCTATAATCACCCAAAGTGCTGTCAAAAGTAAGATACATATCCCACACGAGCTAAAGTGAGATTGTTGGAAAAGATCAAGGTCAAAGTCAGGTCACAAAAGGTCACTACACACAAAATATCTACGAAAGTCATGCAACACATGTTTTATGGATGCTTTTATGCGTAGAATTCGATAGTGGTAGTCATTTTACCACCTGACTTCATTTACGTGAAGATAGTGTCAAGTTCAGGTCAAGTTCAGGTCACTGAAGGTCAAAATTTGAAATTGATAAATCGAAATGAAAAAAGCATGTTTCTATATCAGTTTTATCTAAAACAAACAGTGCTGGCATTTATTTGTCTGTATCCGGTCAATAAAAGCCAAAAAACGCAATTTCAAAATATGACGTCATGATTTACCCATACTTTATATGCCATGAGTCAAAAAAGATGATATCATTTTGAAATTTTGTATGGTAATTGCCCATATGTTGTTATCTGACATATATTCCGGTTTTTCAATATCTTTGAAAATTCGATTTTGTGAGCATTTTTTCAAAAAAAGTTTGTGTGAAATTTTTGGGGTTAAAAAACAAAAGTTATGAAATTTCGAGATAGCTGGTTTGTAGCCCTTGCAATTTTCTACCTTTTAGCGTTTTTGGATTGCAGTTTGCTTCAAATGCAGCATTTGTACGGCTTGGCAAAGTTTAGCCGATTTTGGTGTCAAAATCGTGTTTAGTGACGTCACTAAATTCACTATATCTCGAAAAATGTCTGACGAATTTTGTATTATTTTTTTCTCAAAGGGTGTAAAAATGATGCCCGGAAAGGTACTGAAATTTTGCCGTCGATATCTGTATTATTTATTGAGATATTCCTGATATTCCTAAGGGGGGGCTAAAAAAAACAGTGACTCGCGGGTTAAAGCGTCCGTCTTTATTTATTTATTTATTTCACTTCGTGAGGCATATCCGCTGCATGCAACGGCTATTACATGACTCGAGTCAAAACACGCTATAATTATTGGGCTTGGGTGACGCAACACTCATACTTCATGTAGGTACACATCACAGAACACACAGAACACATCACAACACAATTTCTCATAAACGAGTGCAGTGAGTCATAAAACTAAGTATCACGCTCACGCTCCATCAGGTACTCCTTGAGCTCACGTTTAAAACTAGCGAAATTCAAACAACCCAGCTCAGACGGCAGCTCGTTGTAATCAGCGACAGCCCCGTACAAATAGCGACGCCTCCCAGACTCAGTCCGTATAGAGGGCGTCACAAGCATTCCACTCTGTCGGGTGTCTCTCCCGTGCACACTTTGCCTAGTTATTAAACTTTCGGCAAAGTTGTGTGGTTCAGACGTAGTCAGCATTTGTTTCAGTAACACTAGGTAGCGATACTTATACATGCTGTCTACATGAAGCCAGCCGAGGTCATCAATCACATCGCTCACATGATCGTATTTCCTCCGGCCAGAGACCACTCGCGGAGCGAACCTCACTAGCTTGTGAAGCCGTCTGCGTTGCGTCGCATTGCTAGCGCCATATACGGACAGACAGTACCGAATCGCTGAAAACACCAGACCTTGCACCAACGTAACCATCACTGACTGGGGGAGACTGTGCCTGCTGTGGCTCAGTCCGCACAAAGTGCCAGTACACCGCCGTACCACGTCGTCTGTATGTGTGGCGAAAGTCATGTCACTATCGAACCAGACACCTAGGTTTTTGACAGTGTTTGAGCAGGTGATGGTTGAGCCGGAAAAGGTAATGCTGATTCGGGGAAGGCGCCGAGTCATTTCGCGGGTACCGAGCGCGATGAGCTGCGTCTTTGCCGCGTTAATTTTGAGGCCATTCTTTCCATACCAGTTGGAAAGGACAGACAGACTGTTTTCCATGGATTGGATAATATCATTCAGGTCTTTTGGTGGGCCAGAAACGTACAGTTGGACGTCATCAGCGTAGGTGATGATGCCCGTGGACTCATCAGTATAGAGAGGTAGGTCGTTAGCGTATATGTTGTGCAGTAATGGGCCAAGAGAAGAACCTTGATAGGTGCCAATGGGGTTGAGAAGGGGTCGGGAGAGTGTGCGGCCGCGAGATGTTCCGGTGGTCTGAATCTGCACGCGCTGATAATGATTGGTCAGGTAGCATTGGAACCAGCGCGTGTCTACACCATATAGATCTAGCTTACGCAGCAGTGAGTCGTGTGGGATACAGTCGAAACAGCGAGAGCAGTCCAATAGGCAGAGAAGAGTAATCTCACGCTGGTCCATAGATCGAAAAACATGGTCAGTGAGGGTGAGCAAGGCAGTGTCAGTGGAGTGATTGGTCCTGAAGCCGTGCTGGTTAGGGGAGAACAGGTGGTGTGTAGAGAAATAAGAATACAGCTGTTCGGAAACAACGCGCTCAGTTATTTTTGCTATGGTAGTGAGAATCGAGACTGGCCTGTAACTACTAAACTCATCGGACTTTGCAGCTTTCGGAATGGGATGGACAAGAGTGAGTTTCCATGAGTCAGGAACGGTGTGTGATGTTAGACTAGAGTTGACGATGTGGGTTAGAACGTGGCAAAGCGAGTAAAGACACATTTTAATAAAACGAACATACAGGCCATCTGCGCCACAAGCTGAAGAACTATTCATCCTGCCAATGACCAATACCAAACATTCCGGTGTGATAGGCGCAAGCACGAACGAACTCGTTGACACTCGAGGCAAACGGACAGGCAGCTCAGGTCCAGATCTGTCTACTGCTCGCGACGTGTTCGCTCCGATCTCAACAAAATACTTATTTAGGGCATCGACATCCACATGTTCAGCAGTGATAGCCGGCTTGCCCGCCTTCTTGGATGCTAACACAGGCTGCACTCCCCTCCACACAGACGCCCGTCCATGCTCCCGGATGTGCCGCTGAATGGCGTCTCGGGTGTCACCACGTATGGCGGCCTGCACGCGTCGATTCAGCTCCCGGTAGATGTCGCGGTCGCCGTCACGCAGTGCCGCTCTCCGCTCCGCCATTAGCTGTTTGGTGGCCTCGGTCACGGGCGGGGCTGTAGGGTTTCGCACTTTGGTCCGTTTCAGAGGTGCCGCTTCGTCCAGTACGGGCCGTGTGACGCTCAGGAAGTACTCCCACTGCTCAGCTGGGTCGGCACTGTGGTACACCGGGCTCCAGTCGATCTCCTGTAGCCGCCGGTTCATCTCGTCAACGTTGAACCTACGCCAGCTGCGAGCGGTCACCACGGTCGGTTTAGGACGGAGACCAGCCAGGACGAATGTAGCGCGCACCCAGTTGTGATCGCTGTGGTCACAGTGGAGCGTTCCCTGCCGCTGCACCTCACCATTGCTGCATATAACATCGATGGTGGAGCCAGAGCTGCGGAATGGGGGCCCGGTGATGTGCTGTCGCAGCGCGAAAGCATCCAGCAGCTGACAGAACCTCTGTTTGTCAGTGGTGTTTGCGCCCATGTTGATGTTTACATCGCCGGCGAGGATGACGAGCCCGCTGTGCCGTGTCGTGACCTCCAGCTGCTCTTGCTGCTCTCCAGCTGCTCTTGAAGATCATCCAGATCGGCTGTGACGTCATTAGCGGTGTGCCGCGGCGGGCGGTAGAACGAGCAGAAATACACCCGCTGATCAGCGGCGCCCACCCGCACCCAGATCGACTCGAGTTTCGAGCCGGGCGTCGGTCGGTTAGAGATCGCCACCTCAGCAGCGTGCAGGCCGTTTCGTACCGCCACCGCCACTCCCCCCGACGGCCTCTTCCCGCGGCCGGGCCGGTCCCGCCGAAACAGCTGATAGCCGGGTATGGGAATATACCGGCTGTCCTGGGACGGCCTCAGCCAGGTTTCATTGACGGAGAAAATGTCCGGTCCGTGGGTGCCCAGGTCGTGACGCAGAGCCAGAATGCTGGGGTTCAGAGAGCGGATGTTCAGGTGCGCCACATAGAGCTGATCGGCGACGGGATGGGTCCTCCATATGCGCCCGCCTCTGGATCCGCGTCTGCGCGTGCGCGAGCCCCGCCTCTCTGCCCTGACTCCGCCACTGCCGTCAGCTGTTGCGCCGTCAGCTGTTGCGGTGACCGGTCTCGGGGTCGCGGCCCTTGCTGCGGCGCGCCGATGCCACGCGTAGGGAAGGGCACGAGTCGGGGTTGCAGCGGCAGTGAGCAGGCTGCTAAACAGCAGAAAAAGCAGAACTTGTCGCAGATCAGGATGCATAACGTTTGTTGTGTTGCGAAACAGCCGAGCTGAGAGAATAAGCACCGCCGGTGAGTTCTCCCCGAGGTCAAGACTCCGTCGTCCTGGTCACACACAGAATCACTCTAATTATCTTTCACTCGGTCCACTCACTCGCCACACATTCTCTCACTCAATCTTCTCACTCAGTTGTCTCACTCGACTTCTCACTCCTCTCGGTGGAAAGGTCGCAGTCACACGGTGCGGTCGGCAAGGCAGAGCCACCCGCGCGCGTCCGGCCGCTGGCGCCGCGCACAGGCAACTGTCTTGTAGCGCAAAGTTTATGGGTTCGGGCAAACCATGTTGTTTAGAGTTTCAACCTGCTCTGCAAGGAGGCCGCTATTCCAGTTCAAAATATAATGCATTGATGAATAATTCCCTTCATCCCAATAAATATAAATAACCATTTGTGTCAGTCATCTTTTTCATGACACTTCTTTAGGTGACGGGTCATGTAAAATCTAACAATAACACAGGCGCGACACCGGTGCCCACTCTGCGAAAAATCATCACCTCTGAGAGGGAGGTTCTTCAATTCCTTAACCCTTTAGACTGTAACAAATCTACTGGCCCTGATAACATTCCAGTAAAGCTCCTAAAGCTGACCGCCATTATTATTGCAGAACCATTGTCTAAACTATACAACAAGTCTCTCGCGTTAGGTATTTTTCCTTCCAAGTTCAAAGAAGCCAATATCAAACCAATATTAAAAAATAAGGGTTCTCCGTCTGACACAACATGCTATCGTCCCATAAGTATTTTGTCATCATTATCTAAGGTATTTGAAAAAATAGTTTATAAACACATATATTCTCACCTTTCACAACACTCTCTTCTCACAGATAAGCAGAGTGGGTACCGGCGAGGTCACAGCGCCGAACAACAGTTACTGTATTTGACCCACAATTTGTACAGATCACTGGACGCAGGACGCGACTTCACTGCTATCTATCTTGACATCTCTAAATATTTTGACAAAATCTGGCACACAGGACTGTTACACAAGTGTAAGCACGACTTCGGAATCACTGACTCACTTTTTGACTGGCTGGAATCATATCTATCCAATAGGAGGCAACGAGTGCGGATCCGTGACACCTTTTCAAGTACTCAGATTATAAACGCGGGCTGCCCGCAGGGATCCGTGCTCGGTCCTCTATTAGCCCTTATATATCTCGACGGACTTTCAACCCGGACACAGAACGACATTCTCTTTTTCGCTGACGACGTATCCCTTTATGCATCTCACACGACAGCAGACCTCGCAACAACACAACTCTCACTCCAGAATGACCTTGACGAAATACATAAATATAGTCGAGAATGGTTAATAACGTTTAACACTAGCAAGACTGTACAACAGACCTTTTCACACAAACATCGGCATACACCACCTACCCTTACATTTGGACGTGGTTTAATACCGATCCATGACAACCACACACATCTTGGAATGACTTTTTCCAAAGATCTACGTTTTCACCAACATGTCAATGACATTTGCAAAAAAGTAAATAAAACATTGTGTCCACTCTACCCTATTGTACAATATATACCCAGGGATATCCTTGACCAAATTTATAGGACATATACGATACCCTACTTTGACTTATACGACACTGTCTACGACGGACATATAACAGTGCATGACACATACAGACTGGAGAAACTACAAAATAGAGCTGGCCGATTAGTGACAGGCGCCTTATTCAGAACATCAACTGACAAACTACTTCAAGAGCTGGGGTGGAACAAATTGAAGACTAGACGACAACTACACAAACTTACATTATACCACACATTCAACAATTTTCAACATCAAACACCGAGCTACATTAAGTCAATCATACACGTGCTCAGATCACAGGTAAGATGTTGAGAAACGCCAGCTCACATACAATCCAACCAAACCGCACCAGATCCTACCAATGCTCATTCTTCCCATCAACAGGTAAACAGTGGAATCAGCTCCCCCAATCACTAAGATCACTCCCACATATGTCCTTTAAACGAGCGATTACTAAGCGGCTAGGGGTGTCTAAGCCCCCAATCTATTACAAAGCTGGGTCTAAAACAGGGAACATTCTCCACACCAGATTAAGAACTGAAATGTCTTGTTTAAACTCTCATTTGTTTCAAATTAACAGATGCCCCACACCTGAGTGTTCGTGTGGCCATTCTGTCGAGGATGTTTGCCATTACGTTCTTTTTTGTCCAAATTATCTTCCCCAGAGATGCAAACTTTTTATAAACGTTTCGCAGACTCTTCGCGCTGATTTCAGTGATCTCACACCTACATGTCAATTACGTTTGCTTGTGCGTGGTGAGAATCTGGACAGCGAGGATGGTCGAGAAGTGGCACACCATTTCCAAATATTTCTGCTCAATTCCCATAGATTCACTAGCAATTAACTTTTGACGATGTTGGTATGGCTTGGGGTGGCCGGTGGCGCCCCCGTGAGCTGAGCGGCTATTTGCGCATATATCTATATCGCTTAAGAGGGATCTGTTGCGGCGGCGGCGGATTCGAATGTCTCTTTATTTTATGTTTCAGAGAGGTGCCTGGAGTTAAGCACACTCGTGCTTTTGCACCATTCTGCTATTATTTTGTAACAATATTCGCATGATAAGTTTCTTTACATTTGTTTTTGCTGTTATGTTATGTTTTATGAGTTCCTTAATAAACATTGTGTGATGATGATGTAAAATGTCATCTGCGAAGGTTTTTATTGATGAGCATTGGCTCTGAAATCGGCTGTCTGAGGGCTGATGCTGTCCATCTGTCGAGATCGGAATCAGACTGGCCTCCTTCAGGCTGAACACATTTATGATGCAGCATGAGCTCCGAAACTAATCTTGGTGAATGGTGGGCTCAACTCTGCCTTTGTGTCAATGCCATATATCAGTTAACTTGGACGTGCCCCCATACCACGGCCTTAATTTATCAAGTCGGATATGTTGAGAGTTTTAGTTTAGCATTCCAAATCGTCCCTCAGATCCTGGTGAGGACACAGGACGAGACACTGAGGACCCTCAGAGGACACTGGTGTTATCTAGCGAACACAATCTTCAGTCGAGGACCGAGGTCAGGCCATGCCGCCTCCATGCCCCCACCCGTATACGGACGGCGACAGGCGAGTCAGTAGTCAATCCGTTACACGCTTCGTTGTTGTGCACATGAAGTAATCAAATTCACATTCATTGAAGGGAATAGTTCATCTTTAACCCCCGCCCTACGGGGGGGGGGGGCTGACAGGCCCCCCTGAGGTTTTTCTTGAATAACTTTTGAAACATGATGTGCATCTTGCTGAAATTTTTGGTAGCTTGGTTTACAACAATTATACGTACGCTGTAATTTTTTTATTGAAATTGGTTAAGTGGTTTGGGAGATAATAATGTTTTAATGACGTCATGCTGGTAAAAAAAAAACGAGAAATATTTGAAAAATCGTAGAAAACAGAGTTTTAAAGCCAATTGCAAACGCAATTCACCAAAGATACAAGATGACATTTTCTTTAAAATGGCAGTCTCGGCTTTTCAAAATTTGGGGTTTTTGACCCCTAAAATAAAACAAATAAACTGTTTTTTTTTAATCCCGACAAAATCAAAATTTTCGAAGATATTAAAAAAGCCGGAATATATGTGAGAGAACTGAATATGGACAATACCCATACCAAATTTCAAAGCAATGCCTTCATTTTTGACTGAGTGATGGCTTCCTAAGTGTAAGAAACTGATGACGTAATTTTTTTAATAAATTTTTTGACATTTTTAGACAAGATACGAACAAATAATTACCTTTTTTGTATTTCTGAGCCAAAACTGGTCTAGGAACATGCTTTTATTTACATTTATCAATTTCTAATTTTGAGTTTTTCTGAAGAGCAAAATCGCTGTTCTGGACGTGTTAAATCCGAGGTCATTCACTTGACCTGGAAGATCACCCGTTGACCTGAAACCTAAAAATCGGATACTGTTAGATTCCTCTCATGACAGGCAACATGCTGGTTTTTACCGCATTGCTATAAGTTGCTTGGTTTGGAAGTTAACAGGGGGCCGGGGGGCCTGTCAGCCCCCCGTAGGGCGAAGGTAAAAAAAACTCCCGTAGGGCGAGGGTTAAGGCGTGTTTTTAATTGAGATAGCAGAATTACTAGTGGATGGTCGACAGTCACGTCATCCGTTAACCCGTTAACCCGTTAACACAGACATATTTCGGGAGATGGTTTGACCCGCTATCCTGGTCACTGGTAGTGGCCCGTCGGCCCGTAGTAGTGGCCCGTCGACCCGGGAAACATAAGCCGGTCAACACATTTACATTTTTCTGGAGGTAACTTGACCCGCTAGCCCGTTGACCCGGTAACTCGTTGCTGTCTTTCAGGAGATAACTCAGAACTCAAAAGCGGGTTTATCCCGACCCCTTACAAATTAGTTGCCCTGGGCCCAGCTGTTAACACGCGCCCTGGAGGGCCTCTGATAATTACACGCCCTGGAGGGGAGGCGGATTTCGACCCCCCCCCCCCTATGATCTCGAAAACCACGCAACGTAGCGACAAACGGGAAACGACGTTAGATAGCTCGAGACAAGCTCTTTCGAAAGTATTTCGTTTTTTTCAGGTCAATATTGAGGTCACCAGAGGTCATCAAGGGTCAGTTTTTCAAGTTTTCAAGACTTCGGTTCGAACACCCCCAAATATCTCGGGAACTATGATAGTTAGCAGCAAACGGAAAAATCAATCGAAAGTCATTGAAAAATGCAATCGACATAGGAATCCTCAGATTTGAGCTCAGGTCAATAGTTTAGGCTCCAGAGGTCATCGAATGTCAAAAAGGTGATTTTGTTTTCAAAACTGTTTTTCGCAAATAACCTTTTACCTAATAAAGATAAAGCAATAATGTTTACGCCATCGCGTGTGTCTTGTCAAGGCGCTTCGAATCATGTGCATGGTGATCGGGTTAGGTCAACTGAGAAATTTGACCTCAGGTCAAGGTCAAGTGGTGACCCAAGTTGGTCATGTTGCATATTGGGAGACGTGTCTCGACGAGACAAACATATTGGTACCATTTTTCTTCTCTATCTTCATTATGTCGATAGTTATTGATACAACAGTGTTGGGCGGTCACACAATTGACCTGACCTTAGGTCACCGATATTAGAAATCCGAGATAAACAAATTGTTGGTATCTATGACCTTATGAAGTCCTGCAAGATTGAAACCGATCGGCGTAAAACTGTGGCTGTGGTACTACTGCAAACGATTTGGAGTTGAGGTCATCACGTGACCTGGTCTGGTGACCTGACCTGAGATGACCCGAGGCCAAGAATTTTACATAATGCGGGAAGTTCATTTCTAAACAGGTGTTTAAAAACGGCGGCGCTGCGCGCCGCCGTTTTTGCGCTATCCTCGAAAAACCGGAGGGGTGTGCGGATTTCGCCCCCCCCCCCCTCCAGGGCGCGTGTTAAGATGTTCAGCACATAGTTTATGTTACCACCCGGTTACCTACTTCAGTATCTCATATACAGAACAAACTTGCAGAATAATCACTACCTCTCGTGCTTTCAACCCGCACGCCTTGACAGGGTGGCCGTTCGAGAGAGGTGGCCTGGGACGGAATTGGTCTCCATCTGGGATTTGTCTCTTCACGGCCACGTGTCTCTTTTATGGTAAACGTGCTATAGTAAACCGTAAATAAACTCTCTTGGGATCTCCAACCCACTGGTTTACAAGAACAATATGAAGGAAACCCTTCATTAACCCACGTCCACGCTCACGCCCACGACGGTGTACTGTACATCAGTGTTCGTCACGGGCCCACCAAACCCCAGCCCGGCCCGGCCCAGGCCCATGAACACCAAGCCCAGGCCCGGACCAGGCCCGGTCAAATTAATAATATTGAGGCCCAGGCCCGGTCCGGCCCGTTCAGATTAAGCATATAATTATTTTCACAAAATTTGCAATAACTATCCTAGCATATTTACTTGTATACTATAAATGTGAAACAATGAACCAACTATGCTAACCAAAAACAAAACAAAAAAGCCACAGCCACAGCAACAGTGTGTTGCTGTGTAAGTGAACTGCTGGTTAAAATATGTTTTAGCTCTGACCTCAGCTAGTGCGACGCGCGCATTACTTCAAAATTGTCAGGCTCAGGCCCATCCAGAGCCCAGTGATTTCCTTAAAGTTGAGGCCCGGCTCAGGCCCAGCCCATGGCCCATAGGGGCAGCTCAGCCCATGGCGAACTCTGCTGTACATCGGTGGATCAAGAAGTAGGGGCTATGTGGCCGGTTATTTTATATATCGCCGAATGCGCCTCCACGAGACAAACACGGCGATGCCAACATTATTGTTCTATTTTGATTAGGTAAATAACAACAAAACCCTTTTTGAGAAAAGTGCATGCATGACGACCTTTTATGACATCTCAAGCCTAGTCCTGACCCAAAATTAGAGTAAACATTGGTGATTGCATTTTTTCAAAGCTTTCGATTTGTTTAACAACGATTTCTAGCTATCATAGTTCCCGAGATATATGGGACTCTCTGGAGCAGCTTCCAAGGATAGCCAAGCTGGACCTTTAATAACCTCTATTGATCGGAGCCCAAAATGATCAAGACGATTTCGATTTGTCTTGTTATGAGCTTTCGAACGCTGTTTTTATCTTATTTGTAATCCTTTTATTTGATTTAGCTAGTAAGCTAGAAGGCACTTATTTCTCTAGAAACAGCATTAACTGCATTGGCGGAGGAGGCCGATGGATACCAATGACGTCACGCTCTGTCGTCACGGTTATGTAGAATCGCCGGATGACTACCTCCTATGTATGGCCTTGGGCCAGCCGTCCACAAACGACTACCCCGCACAACGAGCCTGGCGGCTGTCACTGGCCCCGGACGATCGGTCCTCCAGGTACAGGTACGGGCACGCCGGGTCGGTCAACACGCAAAGCAGTGAGATGCGCTGAGCGTATGAAGCAGATAGAAACACACGCCAGTGACGTTGCCTTGTATCGCACCACCGACCTCCTAAATATCTATCAAACACCCTGACCCCCCTGACCACTGAGTCGGCGTCTCCCGAAGGCAAAAAGTCAGTTCAGTGGCAGCCGGGACTCGCCCACAAGTTCTGATATTCACGTCATATTAATACTAATTAGAATTGCAGACTATTGCGATCATGGATCGACGCAAAATTTGCATACGATAGTGCTACCCTTTATCCCCACTAACATGCCAAATTTCGCGGTTCTGACTGCAAGGTGCGTGGAGTTATCGAATGCAAATGGAAATGGAGTTAGCAATCGGCTGACATCCGAACGGACAGACGGACAGGTGGTTGCCACTTCTTGTCATTAGTATGAAATAGTAACACGAATAACTAGGATATGTATCACCTTCGAAAACGAATCCAAAATAGCTTGTGCTAGCATATTATATATTTGACAGCTATCATGTGTGGTGATTTAATTGTTGAAAGTGACTCATCATTGTCTGGCAGTGCCTATCGAATATACATGATACACGATAATTGTTTGACAATCTACCTTGAAGATTTCTGAAGAAGTTGTTATTCACCTGTTATAAATACAAATAAAAAGTAAAACTGGTAAACACAATTACAAATTGCTTTCCTAAGTATACATTATAAGTAAAAAAATATATATTCACATTTTCGCGAACCGTACTGATTGTTCATTCGGCACTTCGTCCCCCACTCAAAAATATGTGACAACGCCCCTGATCCAAACCAATGCCATATTCGTGTTTCAACTCGAGGGACAACTTACTGCCAAATTTGAAGAAATTGTCGATGATTCACCCTGTTTATCCTGGAAGTTTTGCTTCTTTGTGAGTGCACGTGTGCGATCAGCGATGTGTATTGTGTAGTGGGTTACTGAGGGTAGATTAACCCTAAGTCTATCATGGGTGGGACCCCTGCAACCTGTAGACCAAAGTGCATTAATGGTTTGAAGCCTACGACGGCTATGTTGCCGATTCGGTAGCATAACTATTCCGACTGGCATGCAGCTCTGTTGGGCCATAGTTCTCCTGTTGGAGTCGATTGGCCGTCAGTCAGTTATGATAACAGTGACCGAGATGCCCGGGCGCCTATTTGCCTTCGGTTGGCCACACTGGTCAATCCCATCGGTCAATACTGCCCTCTCACCGACCCCCCCCCCTCTCCCTCCTCCTCTCACTAAAGACTGACAGGTCTGACACCCCACAGTGACAAGTCTGACACACCCCACAGACTGTCACGTCTGACACCCCACAGACTGACACGTCTGACACACCCCACAGTGACACGTCTGACACACCCTATAGTGACACGTCTGACACACCACAGAGTGACACATCTGACACACCCCATAGTGACACGTCTGACACACCCCACAGACTGACACGTCTGACACACACCACAGACTGACACGTCTGACACACCCCACAGTGACACGTCTGACACACCACACAGTGACACGTCTGACACACCCCACAGACTGACACATCTGACACACACCACAGACTGACACGTCTGACACACCCCACAGTCACACGTCTGACACACTCCACAGTGACACGTCTGCCACACACCACAGACTGACATGCCTGACACACCCCACAGTGACACGTCTGACACACCCCATAGTGACACGTCTGACACACCCCACAGTGACACGTCTGACACACCCCATAGTGACACGTCTGACACACCCCACAGTGACACGTCTGACACACGTCATAGTGACACGTCTGACACACCCCACAGACTGACATGCCTGACACACCCCACAGTGACACGTCTGACACACCACACAGTGACACGTCTGACACACATCATAGTTACACGTCTGACACACATCATAGTGACACGCCTGACACACCCCATAGTGACACGTCTGACACACCACACAGTGACACGTCTGACACACCCAATAGTGACACGTCTGACACACCCCACAGTGACACGTCTGACACACCCCACAGTGGCACGTCTGACACACACCATAGTGACACGTCTGACACACCCCATAGTGACACGTCTGACACACCACACAGTGACACGTCTGACACACACCAAAGACTGACATGCCTGACACACCCCATAGTGACACGTCTGACACACCCCACAGTGGCACGTCTGACACACCACATAGTGACACGCCTGACACACACCACATACTGACGCGTCTGACACACCCCATAGTGACACGTCTGACACACCACACAGTGACACGTCTGACACATACCAAAGACTGACACGCCTGACACCCCCCACAGACTAACACGTCTGACACACCCCACAGGGACACGTTTGACACGCACATCAAAGACTGACAGACTGACACGTCTGACACATCCCACATTGACACGTCTGACACACTCCACAGTGACACGTCTGACACACCCCACAGTGACACGTCTGACACCCCACAGTAACACGTATGACACACCCCACAGTGACACGTCTGACACCCCCCACAGTGACACGTCTGACACACCCCACAGTGACACGTCTGACACATCCCATAGTGACACGTCTGACACACCACATAGTGACACGTCTGACACACCACACAGTGACACGTCTGACACACACCAAAGACTGACATGCCTGACACACCCCATAGTGACACGTCTGACACACCCCATAGTGACACGTCTGACACACCCCATAGTGACACGTCTGACACACCCCATAGTGACACGTCTGACACACCCCATAGTGACACGTCTGACACACCCCATAGTGACACGTCTGACACACCACACAGTGACACGTCTGCCACACCCCATAGTGACACGTCTGACACACCCCATAGTGACACGTCTGACACTCATCATAGTGACACGTCTGACACACACCACATAGTGACACGTCTGACACACCTCACAGTGACACTTCTGACACACCACAGACTCACACGTCTGACACACCCCATAGTGACATGTCTGACACACCCCATAGTGACACGTCTGACACACCCCACAGTGACACGTCTGACACACCCCATAGTGACACGTCTGACACACCCCACAGTGACACGTCTGACACACCCCACAGTGACACGTCTGACACACACCATAGTGACGTCTGACACACCCCATAGTGACACGTCTGACACACCACACAGTGACACGTCTGACACACACCAAAGATTGACATGCCTGAGACCCCCCATAGTGACACGTCTGACACACCCCACAGTGGCACGTCTGACACACCACATAGTGACACGCCTGACACACACCACAGACTGTCACGTCTGACACACCACATAGTGACACGTCTGACACACCACACAGTGACACGTCTGACACACACCAAAGACTGACACGCCTGACACACCCCACAGACTGACACGTCTGACACACCCCACAGGGACACGTTTGACACACACATAAAGACTGGCAGACTGACACGTCTGACATCCCACAGTGACACGTCTGACACACTCCACAGTGACACGTCTGCCACATCCCACAGTGACACGTCTGACACACCCCACAGTGACGTCTGACACACCCCACAGTGACACGTATGACACACCCCACAGTGACACGTCTGACACACCCCACAGTGACACGTCTGACACACCCCATAGTGACACGTCTGACACACCACATAGTGACACGTCTGACACACCACACAGTGACACGTCTGACACACCACACAGTGACACGTCTGACACACACCAAAAACTGGCATGCCTGACACACCCCATAGTGACACGTCTGACACACCCCATAGTGACACGTCTGACACACATCATAGTGACACGTCTGACACACACCACATAGTGACACGTCTGACACACCTCACAGTGACACTTCTGACACAGCACAGACTGACATGTCTGACACACCTCACAGTGACACGTCTGACACACCTCATAGTGACACGTCTGACACACCACAGACTCACACGTCTGACACACCCCATAGTGACACGTCTGACACACCCCATAGTGACACGCCTGACACACCCCACAGTGACACGTCTGACACACCCCATAGTGACACTTCTGACACACCCCTTAGTGACACGCCTGACACACCCCATAGTGACACGTCTGACACACCCCATAGTGACACGCCTGACACATCCCAGAGTGACACGTCTGCCACACCCCACAGTGACACGTCTGACACACCCCATAGTGACACGTCTGAGACACCCCATAGTGACACGTCTGACACACCCCATAGTGACACGTCTGACACACCCCATAGTGACACGTCTGACACACCCCATAGTAACACTTCTGACACACCCCTTAGTGACACGCCTGACACACCCCATAGTGACACGTCTGACACACCCCATAGTGACACGCCTGACACATCCCACAGTGACACGTCTGCCACACCCCACAGTGACACGTCTGACACACCCCATAGTGACACGTCTGAGACACCCCATAGTGACACGTCTGACACACCCCATAGTGACACGTCTGACACACCCCATAGTGACACGTCTGACACACCCCACAGTGACACGTCTGACACACCCCATATTGACACGTCTGACACACCCCATAGTGACACGTCTGACACACCCCACAGTGACACGTCTGACACACCCCATAGTGACACGTCTGACACCCCCCACAGTGACACGTCTGACACACCCCACAGTGACACGTCTGACACACCCCCATAGTGACACGTCTGACACACCCCACAGTGACACGTCTGACACACCCCATAGCGACACGTCTGACATACCCCATAGTGACACGTCTGACACACCCCATAGTGACACGTCTGACACACCCCATAGTGACACGTCTGACACACCCCATAGTGACACGTCTGACACACCCCATAGTGACACGTCTGACACACCCCATAGTGACACGTCTGACACACCCCATAGTGACACGTCTGACACACCACACAGTGACACGTCTGACACACCCCATATTGACACATCTGACACACCCCCATAGTGACACGTCTGACACACCCCACAGTGACACGTCTGACACACCCCACAGTGACACGTCTGACACACCCCATAGTGACACGTCTGACACACCCCATATTGACACGTCTGACACACCCCATAGTGACACGTCTGACACACACCCCACAGTGACACGTCTGACACACCCCATAGTGACACGTCTGACACACCCCACAGTGACACGTCTGACACACCCCATAGTGACACGTCTGAGACACCTCATAGTGACACGTCTGACACACCCCATAGTGACACGTCTGACACACCCCATATTGACACGTCTGACACCCCATAGTGACACGTCTGACACACCCCATAGTGACACGTCTGACACACCCCATAGTGACACGTCTGACACACCCCATAGTGACACGTCTGACACACCCCATAGTGACACGTCTGAGACACCCCATAGTGACACGTCTGACACACCCCATAGTGACACGTCTGACACACCCCATAGTGACACGTCTGACACACCCCATAGTGACACGTCTGACACACCCCATAGTGACACGTCTGACACACCCCATAGTGACACGTCTGACACACCCCATAGTGACACGCCTGACACACCCCATAGTGACACGTCTGACACACCCCATAGTGACACGTCTGACACACCCCATAGTGACACGTCTGACACACCCCATAGTGACACGTCTGACACACCCCATAGTGACACGTCTGAGACACCCCATAGTGACACGTCTGACACACCCCCATAGTGACACGTCTGACACACCCCATAGTGCCACGTCTGACACACCCCATAGTGACACGTCTGACACACCCCATAGTGACACGTCTGACACACATAGTGACACGTCTGACACACCCCACAGTGACACGTCTGACACACCCCATAGTGACACGTCTGAGACACCCCATAGAGACACGTCTGACACACCCCATATTGACACGTCTGACACCCCATAGTGACACGTCTGACACACCCCATAGTGACACGTCTGACACACCCCATAGTGACACGTCTGACACACCCCATAGTGACACGTCTGACACACCCCATAGTGACACGTCTGACACACCCCATAGTGACACGTCTGACACACCCCCATAGTGACACGTCTGACACACCCCATAGTGACACGTCTGAGACACCCCATAGTGACACGTCTGACACACCCCATAGTGACACGTCTGACACACCCCATAGTGACACGTCTGACACACCCCACAGTGACACGTCTGACACACCCCATAGTGACACGTCTGAGACACCCCATATTGACACGTCTGACACACCCCATAGTGACACGTCTGACACACCCCATAGTGACACGTCTGACACACCCCATATTGACACGTCTGACACACCCCATAGTGACACGTCTGACACACCCCACAGTGACACGTCTGACACACCCCATAGTGACGCGTCTGACACACCCCATATTGACACGTCTGACACACCCCATATTGACACGTCTGACACACCCCATAGTGACACGTCTGACACACCCCATAGTGACACGTCTGACACACCCCATAGTGACACGTCTGCACACCCCATAGTGACACGTCTGACACACCCCATAGTGACACGTGACACACCCCATAGTGACACGTCTGACACACCCCATAGTGACACGTCTGACACACCCCATAGTGACACGTCTGACACACCCCACAGTGACACGTCTGACACACCCCATAGTGACACGTCTGACACACCCCATAGTGACACGTCTGACACACCCCATAGTGACACGTCTGACACACCCCATAGTGACACGTCTGACACACCCCATAGTGACACGTCTGACACACCCCATAGTGACACGTCTGACACACCACACAGTGACACGTCTGCCACACCCCATAGTGACACGTCTGACACACCCCATAGTGACACGTCTGACACTCATCATAGTGACACGTCTGACACACACCACATAGTGACACGTCTGACACACCTCACAGTGACACTTCTGACACACCACAGACTCACACGTCTGACACACCCCATAGTGACATGTCTGACACACCCCATAGTGACACGTCTGACACACCCCACAGTGACACGTCTGACACACCCCATAGTGACACGTCTGACACACCCCACAGTGACACGTCTGACACACCCCACAGTGACACGTCTGACACACACCATAGTGACGTCTGACACACCCCATAGTGACACGTCTGACACACCACACAGTGACACGTCTGACACACACCAAAGATTGACATGCCTGAGACCCCCCATAGTGACACGTCTGACACACCCCACAGTGGCACGTCTGACACACCACATAGTGACACGCCTGACACACACCACAGACTGTCACGTCTGACACACCACATAGTGACACGTCTGACACACCACACAGTGACACGTCTGACACACACCAAAGACTGACACGCCTGACACACCCCACAGACTGACACGTCTGACACACCCCACAGGGACACGTTTGACACACACATAAAGACTGGCAGACTGACACGTCTGACATCCCACAGTGACACGTCTGACACACTCCACAGTGACACGTCTGCCACATCCCACAGTGACACGTCTGACACACCCCACAGTGACGTCTGACACACCCCACAGTGACACGTCTGACACACCCCACAGCTGACACGACACCCCACAGTGACACGTCCCCTGACACGACACCCCATAGTGACACGTCTGACACACACCACATAGTGACACGTCTGACACACCACACAGTGACACGTCTGACACACCACACAGTGACACGTCTGACACACACCAAAAACTGGCATGCCTGACACACCCCATAGTGACACGTCTGACACACCCCATAGTGACACGTCTGACACACATCATAGTGACACGTCTGACACACACCACATAGTGACACGTCTGACACACCTCACAGTGACACTTCTGACACAGCACAGACTGACATGTCTGACACACCTCACAGTGACACGTCTGACACACCTCATAGTGACACGTCTGACACACCACAGACTCACACGTCTGACACACCCCATAGTGACACGTCTGACACACCCCATAGTGACACGCCTGACACACCCCACAGTGACACGTCTGACACACCCCATAGTGACACTTCTGACACACCCCTTAGTGACACGCCTGACACACCCCATAGTGACACGTCTGACACACCCCATAGTGACACGCCTGACACATCCCAGAGTGACACGTCTGCCACACCCCACAGTGACACGTCTGACACACCCCATAGTGACACGTCTGAGACACCCCATAGTGACACGTCTGACACACCCCATAGTGACACGTCTGACACACCCCCATAGTGACACGTCTGACACACCCCATAGTAACACTTCTGACACACCCCTTAGTGACACGCCTGACACACCCCATAGTGACACGTCTGACACACCCTATAGTGACACGCCTGACACATCCCACAGTGACACGTCTGCCACACCCCACAGTGACACGTCTGACACACCCCATAGTGACACGTCTGAGACACCCCATAGTGACACGTCTGACACACCCCATAGTGACACGTCTGACACACCCCATAGTGACACGTCTGACACACCCCACAGTGACACGTCTGACACACCCCATATTGACACGTCTGACACACCCCATAGTGACACGTCTGACACACCCCACAGTGACACGTCTGACACACCCCATAGTGACACGTCTGACACCCCCCACAGTGACACGTCTGACACACCCCACAGTGACACGTCTGACACACCCCATAGTGACACGTCTGACACACCCCACAGTGACACGTCTGACACACCCCATAGTGACACGTCTGACACACCCCATAGTGACACGTCTGACACACCCCATAGTGACACGTCTGACACACCCCATAGTGACACGTCTGACACACCCCATAGTGACACGTCTGACACACCCCATAGTGACACGTCTGACACACCCCATAGTGACACGTCTGACACACCCCATAGTGACACGTCTGACACACCACACAGTGACACGTCTGACACACCCCATATTGACACATCTGACACACCCCATAGTGACACGTCTGACACACCCCACAGTGACACGTCTGACACACCCCACAGTGACACGTCTGACACACCCCATAGTGACACGTCTGACACACCCCCATATTGACACGTCTGACACACCCCATAGTGACACGTCTGACACACCCCACAGTGACACGTCTGACACACCCCATAGTGACACGTCTGACACACCCCACAGTGACACGTCTGACACACCCCATAGTGACACGTCTGAGACACCTCATAGTGACACGTCTGACACACCCCATAGTGACACGTCTGACACACCCCATATTGACACGTCTGACACCCCATAGTGACACGTCTGACACACCCCATAGTGACACGTCTGACACACCCCATAGTGACACGTCTGACACACCCCATAGTGACACGTCTGACACACCCCATAGTGACACGTCTGAGACACCCCATAGTGACACGTCTGACACACCCCATAGTGACACGTCTGACACACCCCATAGTGACACGTCTGACACACCCCATAGTGACACGTCTGACACACCCCATAGTGACACGTCTGACACACCCCATAGTGACACGTCTGACACACCCCATAGTGACACGCCTGACACACCCCATAGTGACACGTCTGACACACCCCATAGTGACACGTCTGACACACCCCATAGTGACACGTCTGACACACCCCATAGTGACACGTCTGACACACCCCATAGTGACACGTCTGAGACACCCCATAGTGACACGTCTGACACACCCCCATAGTGACACGTCTGACACACCCCATAGTGACACGTCTGACACACCCCATAGTGACACGTCTGACACACCCCATAGTGACACGTCTGACACACATAGTGACACGTCTGACACACCCCACAGTGACACGTCTGACACACCCCATAGTGACACGTCTGAGACACCCCATAGAGACACGTCTGACACACCCCATATTGACACGTCTGACACCCCATAGTGACACGTCTGACACACCCCATAGTGACACGTCTGACACACCCCATAGTGACACGTCTGACACACCCCATAGTGACACGTCTGACACACCCCATAGTGACACGTCTGACACACCCCATAGTGACACGTCTGACACACCCCATAGTGACACGTCTGACACACCCCATAGTGACACGTCTGAGACACCCCATAGTGACACGTCTGACACACCCCATAGTGACACGTCTGACACACCCCATAGTGACACGTCTGACACACCCCACAGTGACACGTCTGACACACCCCATAGTGACACGTCTGAGACACCCCATATTGACACGTCTGACACACCCCATAGTGACACGTCTGACACACCCCATAGTGACACGTCTGACACACCCCATATTGACACGTCTGACACACCCCATAGTGACACGTCTGACACACCCCACAGTGACACGTCTGACACACCCCATAGTGACGCGTCTGACACACCCCATATTGACACGTCTGACACACACCATATTGACACGTCTGACACACCCCATAGTGACACGTCTGACACACCCCATAGTGACACGTCTGACACACCCCATAGTGACACGTCTGACACACCCCATAGTGACACGTCTGACACACCCCATAGTGACACGTGACACACCCCATAGTGACACGTCTGACACACCCCATAGTGACACGTCTGACACACCCCATAGTGACACGTCTGACACACCCACAGTGACACGTCTGACACACCCCATAGTGACACGTCTGACACACCCCATAGTGACACGTCTGACACACCCCATAGTGACACGTCTGACACACCCCATAGTGACACGTCTGACACACCCCATAGTGACACGCCTGACACACCCCATAGTGACACGTCTGACACACCCCATAGTGACACGTCTGACACACCCCACAGTGACACGTCTGACACACCCTATAGTGACACGTCTGACACACCCCATAGTGACACGTCTGAGACACCCCATAGTGACACGTCTGACACACCCCATAGTGACACGTCTGACACACCCCCATAGTGACACGTCTGACACACCCCATAGTGACACGTCTGAGACACCTCATAGTGACACGTCTGACACACCCCATAGTGACACGTCTGACACACCCCATAGTGACACGTCTGACACACCCCATAGTGACACGTCTGACACACCCCATAGTGACACGTCTGACACACCCCATAGTGACACGCCTGACACACCCCATAGTGACACGTCTGACACACCCCATAGTGACACGTCTGACACACCCCCATAGTGACACGTCTGACACACCCCATAGTGACACGTCTGACACACCCCATAGTGACACGTCTGAGACACCCCATAGTGACACGTCTGACACACCCCATAGTGACACGTCTGACACACCCCATAGTGACACGTCTGACACACCCCATAGTGACACGTCTGACACACCCCATAGTGACACGCCTGACACACCCCATAGTGACACGTCTGACACACATCATAGTGACACGTCTGACACACCCCACAGTGACACGTCTGACACACCCCATAGTGACACGTCTGACACACCCGCCACAGTGACACGTCTGACACACCCCATAGTGACACGTCTGAGACACCCCATATTGACACGTCTGACACACCCCATAGTGACACGTCTGACACACCCCATAGTGACACGCCTGACACACCCCATAGTGACACGTCTGACACGCCACACAGTGACACGTCTGACACACCCCATATTGACACGTCTGACACACCCCATATTGACACGTCTCTTCTCGTCGCCGCAGGCTGGATCGGCCGGCCGTCGCTGGCTGGATTGTCTGGTGCTGGATCGGCCGGCCGTCGCTGGCTGGATTGTCTGGTGCTGGATCGACCGGCCGTCGCTTGCTGGATTGTCTGGTGCTGGATCGACCGGCCGTCGCTGGCTGGATTGTCTGGTGC